>JBBCBC010000062.1:351928-554500 GCA_037126765.1 Stenogyne calaminthoides
TCGTAGGTCGAAAAGTACAAAACTTTTTTCGATTTTTAAAGCACATTTAAAGTGCTTAATACATGTTCTACGCCCCAAGAGATTAAATGATTTGGCAGAAATACGCCATAAGGATAATAAGAAAAATAATATTATCGATAAGATCCGATAAATGCTAAAGAACAAGAGAAAGAAGGATTCGTCAGAATGATATTGTAATCTATCAATACGACTTGTCCATGTTGATTTCACTTATTGATCTAGTATTCCGCCTAAGCCTTAACATTTCCCAACCGATCCTTTTTAATATCTTCTTCACTGCAGATCGATTCGCTGAAGTTCCAAGCTCAAACTGATCTTCCTTGAATACTTGTCGATTTCATCTCGATCCTCGATCGGTTGAAGTTCCCACTTCAACCTGATATTTCGCTATTTTTCCCATGGTGATGTATCCATTTGTTGGAGTTCAAAGCTCAAATTGATCTTCCTCATCCGATCAACAGATGATCGATTTTGGTTGACTGTAATCGATTCTTCTCAAGTCAATCGATTCTTGGAATAAGTAAGTTCTGCTTGAAACTTAGTCTTAGAATAGTAGTCTCTATTCCTAAGTTGGCGCCGATTTGACATCGCGTGAATTATCATCCACGATCTTCTTCGATATGTCAATCGCGTAAATTTATCCAATTATCGACCGCGTGATTCCTACACGTCATTTGTCCTTTTCCAGTGTGATTTCTAAAAGGTTTTGAGAACTTGAATTTGCATTTGCACCCTTGCTTGGCCTCTATAAATTGGACCAATTTTTTACACAACATAACCCAATCACCATACTTATCTTCTTTGTAGAATCATGTATCTGGTGAACCCTTATTTCCGGTGAAAACTTCCGTGAACACCTTTACCCCCTTTTTCAATGATTTCAAATTCTCAAATCAACCCCGTATAAATCCCTTTATCACTTTGTTTTAATTGGTCATCAAAGATTTCACATCCCATTGTTGCAAAGCTTCTCCCACTATGGTGGCGGCCTTCGGGTTGCAGAATCGAGAAGACACTTCTCCTAACCTGTATGACTTTGTATTAGTATTATCGTTATGACGTAACTACCATCAACGGACTTAGTAGAAAATGAACGTGAGTTTGATATCACGATCTTGATCACCAACAACCGATCTTCGTATATCAACTCACCATTTAATACTGGAGAGCCCAATCGACTCTTTCTTAGGGCTCGCTTAAAAATCCTATCAGGCATTGTCGCTCCCAATGGGGGTTTTTAAATGCCTTCACTGGCGTTTTAGGATTTCTTTTTAAACCTCTATCACCCTTGTTAAGTGGGGGAAAATGAGAGCATCGATTTAAAATCTCTCTCCCCGCTTACTCTGGGTTAGGGATGAGGTTTAGGGTTATAGGTTTAGGGTTTTCGGTTATGACTTATGTAATCGACCTCCGGGTTCTTTGTATTTGTAACTTGTAATGTGTCGACCTTCTGTCTTTATCAATGAAAAGTTCTATTATTCCATTGTTGTGTAAAATTCTCGTATCCTTATGCGATTTTAAGCTTTAATCTTGTGAATACCACTTGTGAATCTTGCTTGTTGAATATCGAACAATCGAATTTTACAAAGTATAACTCAAATGAGATTTAATCGATAATCCTTTAAACGATCACCATTTAACTGATAAACTTTAAATCGACAAGATCTTCTCATATCAATTCCTCGATTCGATCTTCCGATCGGTTGAGATACCAAACTCAACTGATTCCTTTCAAATGGTTAGTCTTTAACCACCGGGTTCTCGAGAACAATCCATCAAACATTTTAGGTGCATTTTCTCCAAGATCCGGAAGCCTAGCTCATTGCATAATTCTCGAATGACGCAGCGGTAGTGGTTTGGTTAGAATATCAGCTTTCAGATATCCGTATTTAATCTTTTCCATTCCGATATTCTTCTTTTTCAACATGATCTCTTATAAAATGGTGCCCCGACATCCACATGCTTGCATCTTGTATGAAAAGCGAGGATTACGAGTGATTGCAATAAAGTACTCTTATCGCACGAAAATAGGTACATTCTTTGCTTCAATGTTATAATCCTCAATTACCGATTAAGCGGGCCCAATTAGGAACAACATTTTCCCTATGACCCATATATTACGCTTTCGGTAGTAGATGTCGAATCGATGTCTCTTAACTTTGAAAACCACGAGATCAATTTACTTCCTAAGAATTGACAAGTTCCCAGAGTGGATTTTTCATCAATCTTTAACCTCCATAATCGAGAATCGTAGAATACCACTAAGCTCTAGATTATCATTTGACGGGTAAAATAAACCAAGGTTTATCTTGTCCTTCAGATACTTAAGAGTCCGCTTAGTCGCTTTCTAGGTGACTTATCATTGGATTTGCCCGAATCGCACATACACCTATCACTGGGAAGGTTATATCTGGTCTGGCCGGGCAATCGGTATAGTAGAGATCCAATGAGAGCCCTATATTCCTTCCGATTTGTTTTCGACCATCCTCATCGGATCCATCTTGAATCCAAACATCATAGGAATTTTGGCTTCCTTACAATTTTGAACTCAAACTTAGCCAATAAATTCCTAGTGTACTTTTGCTTTCGAGATGAATATCCCTTCGTACTTTGCTTTTACTTGAAGACCCGTAAAGTAATTCATCCGACCCATCATGGACATCTCGAACTTCCCTTGCATCAACTTTTGAATCTTTCACATAGACTTTTTTGTTGGGAGATCCGAAGATGATGTAGATCCACGAGATCCGAACCATCAAATATCTTCTCCATCTTCTATTCGAATAAGGTTCGCCCATCGCCTTTAGTGAACCCACTTTCGATCAAGAAATCGAGAGAGTGTATCATACCAAGCTCGAGGAGCTGTTTCAGCCGTAGAGAGCTTTTCTAGACGGGTACACCGTTGCTCTTTTTCAAAGCCCGGAGGTTGTTACGACATAAAATTCCTCCTGCCAGTACCTAGTTTAAGAAAGCACTCTTTCGCCCATCTCGACACACGTTGAACCCTCGTAGGGAGGCATATGCGTAAAACAAACCCGAATGGCTTTCTATGAGCGATCGTGCAAAGGTCTCATCATAATCAATTCTTCCGATTGGAATACCCCTTAGCAACAAAGTTTTGCCATATTTCCGTGATGACATTTTTTCTCATCTCTCTTGTTCTTGAATACCCACTTAAAGCGCCAATTACGTCTTGATGATTTGGTGCGCCTACCCGGGCCCAAACTTGATTTACGTTTAATCATTCCCAGCTCTTCCCATTGCCAGAATCGACCGCGTCTTGTAGAAACCTCTATAGTTGTTGGTTCATTCATGCATGACATAAAAGAATACACGGCACTTTCACCAACGATGTCTAGTTTTAACTTTTATCGATGGGTCTCCGGTCTCGATCAGTTGGATGACCGTTATCCAGTCTACATTACGATTTATCGGTTTGGAGAACATCGTCCGTTCGATAAAATTTCATTACTAGCGATTGGGAGTGGTGCGGAACTATGATCCACTTGATAAGAACAAGTCTCGGTGATGTTGGACTCATCATGTGATGATGTCACATTGGGAACTTCTGTGTTCCCCGGAACCCCGGATGGTTCATTGATCTTGTCTCACCGTCGGCTTCTTCAATAAACGTTTTTCGTACCTTAGGATCTGAATGATCTGGTGAATCACCTAGATCGGAATGTATACCGTTCTTGGTTTCTCGATTCTTTTCCTTGATCGTTAATGATCCATTTTAGAACATCGGGTTCTTGTTGATCGTGTACATCTTGTTCGAGGTAGATTTCTCTTGTTTGGAAGATGCTTCATCAAAGACATGGGGTGTTTCTTCCACAAGTAGGGTTAAAATCTGTTGTAAACCCCCAAAAGCTGCTTCGGATGAGGAATATCTGAGAATATACCTCATCCGACTTGGCTTCAAAGGTTTTCAACCGACTCTTCCCATTGTTGTGTATGAAACACTTTACACCCAAAAACATGGAAGTAAGAGACACGCAGGTTTTTCGTCCTTCCACAGGTTCATAGAGGCGTTTTGTAGTGAGCCTTAGTCAAGACATCTGCTTTTAGCGTGTGGCATGCAAAGGTTGATTGATTCTCGAAAAACGGCTTGGTATTGCATGTTCACTAACATCGTCGAAAGCGGCGCTTCTTTGAGAGTTCTGTTCTCCGCTTAATTTACTCCATTTTGTTGTGAAGTCCCTTGTACCGATGTTTCATGTCATACCAAACTTAGAGCAAAAAATCAAGAATAAAAGAGTTCGGAAATTTCGTAGGTAGACGCTTGCGAACAATTAACAAAAGGTAATGGTAATGGCCTCGTTGACTAAACACACCAAAAGAACCTCTTGGAATGGTAATGGCCTCGCTGACTAAACACACAAAAAGAACCTTCCCAAGTATTCCCTTAATCCTTTACTCGACAAACCGGTGGTAGGACGCTTTAACAATTAACAAAAGGAAAATAAATTTTGTTGCACCACCTTTGTGAATTTGCTAATTTTTCCAAAGACATGGAATTGTATTTGGGAATGAAACACTCATCCCTATTTATAGAGGAGTGGTGGTCGAATTTTTTAGGAAAAACAATGTGGGAAAATCTTTTCTTGATCTCCAAGAAATCTTGAATATATCTCCCATATTCTTTTCCCATAATTATAATATTTCACAAAAATCCCACCTCCTCTTTTTGTTATGGAATATTTTTTCGAAAATAGGGGCAAGAATCCAAGATTTGGATCTTCTTGAATTTATGAGATATTCTTGTATTTCAAGAAATACATATCTTTCATAATATCTTTTCAAGAAAATCAAGAAAAATCTTTTCTTTCCCTTTTTTCTCAAAATTTTCGAAATATGTTATATGGATAACCAAGTGGAGATTTCTTGAATTTAATGAGATAATCTTGTGTTCCAAGAATACATATCTTCATTCCATAAAAAAATTCAAAGAAAATCTTTCTCCTTTAATCCATAATTTTCGAAATTCATGGAAAAATAAGGCAACAATATTTATTTTATTTTAAACACCTTTTTCGCTTATTGGACTTTATGTTGGGCTACTTAGGGGCCTTTAGGAGAATTAAGATTGGACCTTCCAACGGATCTTGAATTATCAATATTGAGCCACAATATTATTCAAGCCCATAAATATTAATTAATCCCACTACATAATTAATATTGCACTATCCATCTTAACCCATATTACGATCGAATATGGCTCCCTTGTTATTATTTCTCGTGTTTAAGATTATCTAGCCCATTAATTAATTCAAGCCACCAAATAGCTTTCCATTAATTAATATCTTTTGTCCTTGAATAAGAACGGTTCAACATTATTATCCATACCGGAAACTAGTTCCACTTGCAAGATTTGGTATGATAAATCTTATGAACCTCCTAAGGGGGCAAATCGAACAAAGTCATTTGCACTTGATTCTCCGATTAAATCTTAGAATCACACGTGACCAATAATATTGCCCAAGATAAAAAGTATTGAATCTCGTTGATTCTCTACCCATGATAAGTCAAAAGCAATAGTTACCAACCACACGTGATCCTATTTAAGGAACGAAGATTAAGAAATAACGAACCAATCGAGGTCTAATTCTTCCTTGTTCGCCTTCAAGAATTTGTCCTCCCAGAGGTCCTATTCAAACATCGATCATGCACTAGTGGTAATCTCTTGGTCAAGATAAGTCAATCCGAGCCTTACACTTCAACCTTTCACGATGGATTGTTCATTTCCATCTAGGTCGAATGGTGTACTTTAGTTACAAGGATTGTTAATTTAATCTTCTGTGATCTGGCATCACTAAATTAACTACAATGTAACACGATTATATTGATCAGTTATCAAGAAATATATGTAACATTCGATGATATTTAAAAGCATCACCGATAAAACAATTTATTTCAAAGAATAAGTCCTAAATTCAGTTTTGATAATACAAAGTAAAAAGCATACTTTCCAAAGATAATCCCAACAATCTCCCACTTATACTCAAAGTCCGCTTAAGTATACTACAACATGTCACGTGTAGTTCCTAATACGTGACATCTAATGTCACCTACACGAAACCTAATAATTTCTCCCACTTATACCAAAAAGCGGATTAGCAACGGTCTTGACACCCATTCCTTCCACATGTCTCTCGAATGTATTCAGAGGCGCCCTTTGTGAATGGATCTACTAGGTTCTCTTCGACGCTATTCTTTGTCATCTATATCTCCCCTTAACGATATCTCGTATAAGATGGTATTTTCAATGTATTTGTTGGCCTTAGGGCTCTTGGTTCCTTTGAATTTGCAAATCGCTTTCAAGATTGTCACAATAAATAAAGTGATTCTGTTGGGCAAATTCGAACTACATTCAAGTCCACTAGGGAAGTTCTTGAGCTAAACCGCTTTTTTCATTTGCTTTCGCAAAAGTTATACATATTCGACTTCCATGGTAGAATCTGCGATGCATTTCGCTGACGCTTCCATGTCACTGCTCCTCCCCATGCAAAACACACTACCTGAGGTAGATTTTCCGAGTCTATGTCCGATTGGAAATCCGAACCGTGGCCGATGGGGATTAGACTATCGACCGATAAATTAACATTATATCCCGAGTTCTTTTCGTGATACTTGGAGAATGTTTTTAATCGCCATTCAATGTTCTTTTCCTCGGTTACTTTGATATCTTGCCACCATGCCAATGGCAAAAGCAGATATCCGGGTCTCGTACATAAAGATTGCATACATGAGGCTTCCCATAAATGGGCATATGGAATGCCTCTCATGTCATCTATCTTCTTTTTGTGTCTTAGGGCACATTTTCGATAGATGGATTCCATGTCTGAAAGGGTACGAAGCCTTTCTTGAATCCAGAGATGTCAATCGTTCAAGACGTTGTCTATGTATGAAGCTTGCGATAATCCTATCATCCTTTTCTTGCGATCTCGAAAGTGATCTTGATCTCAAGGATGTGCGGCTTCCCTAAGTCCTTCATATCAAACCTGCTTTTTGAAAGCCATTCCTTACGGGCTCGATAACACCTTTACATCATTCCCGATGATCGTAATGTCGCTACGTATAGTACTAAGAATACCAATGCGCCTCCGACACTTTTTGTGCACACAAACTTTCAAAACTCGCTTTGATCAAACCCATAAGACTTTATAACATGATCAAAACATTGGTTCCAAGCTCTGATGCCTGTTTGAGTCCGTATATACGGACTTCATGAGCTTACAAACTAGGTGTTCTTGGCCTTTTTCAATGAAGCCTTGGGGTTGTTGCATATAGATCTCTTCATCAAGACTTCAGTTAAGGAAAGCCGTCTTGACATCCATTTGCCAGATTTCAAAGTCGTGATGTTGCTAAGAATCGATAAGAGAATTCGGATGGACTTGAGCATGGTTACTGGGCAAAAAAGTTTCTCATAATTGATCCCTTCTTTCCGAAAGTATAACCTTTTGCCATTTAGTCTTGCCTTGAAGGTTTCCACCTTCCCGTCCCGTCCTTTTTTCTCTTATACACCCACTTGCAACCAATGGGTTTGACCCCATTAAGGGTTCGACTAGCTTCCACACTCTGCTATGATACATAGAACCCATTTTGACTTTCATTGTTGTTTGCCAAGAATCAGATCCTTGTCTTGGATTGCCTGCGCCATATGTCCATGGGTCCGATTCGCCTTGTTCGGGAATCAAGTCCGAGGACTCTCCTATTCCCATGAATCTCTCGGTCGTTTCACAACCCTCCCACTACGGAGGTTCCTACAGTAAGTATGTCGTTTGGTATGTCATCTTGTATAAATGGCATTGAGGTTAGCCCCTTAGCTCATTTAAGGTAATCTCACTGGCCTTCTTTTCGCTCATATAGTCTTCTTCCAAAAATCTAAAGTGGGTGCTTATTACCACCTTTTGATCTTCGGACCATAGAACATACACCCTTTTTGTTCCCTGGTATCCCACAAACAACCTTAATTCGATCGAGGATCCATTTTACGAACTTCCTTGTCCAACACGTGGTAGGACACCCCCAAATCTTCATGTGTCTCTGGACCGGGCTTGTGGCCCCGCCCACAATTCTTTGGGAGTTTTGGGAACCGATTTGGATGGCACCAAGTTCGAATGTAGTATTGTTTCAAGGCATGACCCGTAATCGACTTGGGAAGATCCGCATAACTCATCATAGATCTAACCATTTCCAAAAGAGTTATGTTTCTTCGCTTCCGCAACCCCGCTTTTGTTGAGGGTTCCGGGTGCGCTTACTGATGCAATCCTTCATCGCATAAGTAGTTCAAAAACTCATCGCCGAGGTATTCGGCCCACGATCGGATCGTAGAGACTTGATACGTTTTTCCCTTATGATTCTCCTCGCTGAGCCTTAAATTCTTTGAATTTCTCAAAGGTCTCAGATTTATACTTCATAAGGAAAATATAACCGCATTCTTGAGTAATCATCAATAAAAGTGACGAAATACTCATAACCTCCTCTTGCTTTGGTTGACATTGGACCACATACATCCATGAAACGATTTCTAACACTTCTTTCGCTCTATTCCCTTGGCTCCAAATGCCCTCTTGGTCATTTTTTACCCTCCAAACATGATTCACAGTGTTGAATTGGTTCAACTTGGAGAAACTCCGGTGAACCGCCTTTCACCAACCTTTGGATCCTCTTTGATTTATATGTCCCATTTTAGATGCCATAAAGTGTCTCGTTCACGCCCGATGAACGCTTTTTTTTAAAAAAATGATGTGTTATAGGATGCATTTCGTGAGTGGTGTGCTAATTGTATAGAGATTATTCGACAACGCTCCATGACAGAATAAATTTATCAAAAAAGAGAAATGGTAACAACTTTATTACAACTAACCGAATATCCATCAAGAAAAAGTTTAGAAACCGAAATTAAATTTGTTCTAAAAATCGAACGTAAAGAACATCTCTTAAAATTAAAACTCGCCTTCAAAAGACAGTACTTCTCCCATCGCTCACCGCCACTCGTAGCATTGCCCAAAGGTGATGAGGATCTCACTCTCACTAAGTTGTTAGTCCGCTTGAATCCCAGAAAGTGAAACAAACATGATCAAGGACCCTCAGATCCACTACCCATAAATGGGAGGCATACGCCGCTAAGAAAGTTTCAACAACTAGTGCATGAGAATTACCTTTTTTCCATTCCTTTTGGGTTTGGAACAGCTAACCTCTAATGTCCTTTCTCACCGCAATTAAAATATTTTCCTTTTGGTACTTTCTTGACACCCAAATAGCTAAATTGCCTTTTTTTTTCTCACTTTTTTTAGTGATGAGATCGCTTTTGGTTCTCGACCACTTTCCTTTTCATGAGACTTGCCTTCCATCGCCTAGATCTTGAGAAAAGACTTTTGGTCACCAATGCTTCGTTTTTCTTTCCTAAATGCTTCTCTATTTTCTCCAAGGCTTCTTGTAGGATGTCCATAGTAAACATGTGATCACTCATCACAAAACTACAAAGAAAACCCATCAAGCACCTTGGAAGAGTTAGCGTAAGAAATTTGATTTGGGCCTCATCACAATACTTAGTACCGAGATAAGCCGCTTATTCAAAATGGTGTTTAATTTCGAGAACATGCTCCCTCACGGTGTTCCCTCACCATCTTTAGCCGCCACGTCGTCATTTTTAAACCGATTGATCATGCGGTCTTTTGTTAAAAACATTTCTTCAAGACTTTGCATAATTTCTGCAGCAGATTCAACACCTTCATGAATGTGTCTCAAATCATCGGGCAGTGAAGTCAAGATTACACGTTTCATGGGTTCATTGGCTCGCTTCCCAAATATTATACAAGTGTCTTTCCGCGTTAGGTGATTCATCAAGAAGCTTACGTGGGTTTGGGTACATCAATAACCCAATGATGTTCTTGTGCAGTAGGACAAAACTCATATTTCGCTTTCCAAACATTATAGTTGTCACCGGTTAATTGGTGTTCTTTGAGTGTATATAATAAAGGATTAAAAGGTTGCGACATGAAGAACCAAATAAACAATAATATGCATAAGCACAAATATATCACAAGGTTCGATCACATGCATCATATTAAAATCTCAAAAAATTATGAACATGCATCAGCCAACATCTCAAAACAGTTTAAATAAGCCACGTGGGGTGGGTCATTATTTAAACACATTCAAGCAGGTTACAAACAAGAACATTTATTAAACCTTTAATATCCAGATTAATAGTTGGCTCCCACTTAGACCAATATAAAATTGACAGGGACTTCGGGGAAGTATATGCATATCAATTTTATACCTAAGTAATAACAATGATTAAATACGTAATCATTATTTCGCTTTGAACGAGCCTCGTGGGAGGGTCATCGCCGCCACTAGTAATAATCCACAATCATCCATTTGGAATTCATTCATGTGAAAGCTAACTTTTGACCGTCCCCGGTGGGGAATTTCTCCAAAAGAATTCACAAATAAATAAATCATGGAGGTTAAAATTAATTCAATTTTTATTATCCTAATAAAATTGTCAATTAATTATTTAAACATACTTAGTAATTTTTGATGGTGAGATTTTTTCATTGGGCAACTCTCATGCAAACACATTTAAACAAATTAAATAAAGCACAAGAAAACACAATAATAAATCAAGCAAAGCGAAAAATAAACATATTGGGCACAAATTATCCAATTGTCATGGTTTGATTTTTCTTGGCTTGATTTTGAAGAAATGCCGCTTGAATTTCTCCCACTTTCGATCGTCTCGAAAAGAACTCCATCTCGAACGCCATGCCAAGTAGCTCGCAATGGATGCACGCCAAGATCCGGCCGCCACTTGGCCAGTCACCTTTGGTAGCCTCAAGACGCCTCGAAACTCTGCGCTTCCCGCGCCGGTCGGCCTCGCATTACCTCGGCCAAGAGATTCGGCATTCAGGCGTACCTGACACAAGATCCTACAAGACACTCACCACCTCCCCGCTTGTGGAACTTCGGCGTTGCCCAAGACGCCTTCGCATACAAGATGCGCCTTACAAGACTCTTCGCCTTCACGCCGGGCCTGCTTTATACTGCATGCATGTGCACCATCCTCGGCACGCTGGGTTTCGGCCTCGCCACACACTCGTGCGTGCCTGCATGCGTTCGCGTCGTCGCTGCAGTACCTCCTTTAAGTACATTTTGCAGACGACGCCGCCACGCCTGCTCGATCTTATCCATTAATTCTTCGCTCGGTCTTCCATTTTCAAGTTAAAATTTATTTACAAAAAATAAATATACCTAGATCTAGACTAGTCTATTACATTGATCAAATCAAACAAATCCTAATCTACTCGTGGATTTTCTCACGAGGTAAAACGAATCCGAACGAATCGAATTAAAAACCACAATTTATATGCATGCATAAATAAAAACATTAAATTCCATGACAATTGGATACCTGCAAAACAGATCTAGCAATTCTACTATCCAATTTCAAATTTAATGAAAACGAATTAAATTACAATTTAAAAATTCAGAGTCTTCAAACCGAGGCTCGATACCAAATGTTGGGGAATAAGGTGCGGATCTATTCGGGATAAATATTTAAATACAAATTTAATTTTATAATTATTACTAGCATGAATTAATCCTATATTAATTCAAATAATAATCCAACAACAAATCATGCATATAATCAATTCACGTAAATCCTACGAGATGCGAAATTTCTACGAAGTTTACGTGAACGCATTCCTCTTGGAATGGTAATGGCCTCGTTGATTAAACACACCAAAAAGAACATTCCCAAGTATTCTCTTAATACTTGCTCGACAATCCGGTGGTAGGACGCTATAACAATTAACAAAAGGAAAATAAATTTTGTTGCACCACCTTTGTGGATTTGCTAATTTTTCCAGCACATGGAATTGTACTTGGGAATGAAACACTCATCCCCTATTTATAGAGGAGTGGTGGTCGAATTTTTTAGGGAAAAAACAATGGGGAAAATCTTTTCTTGATCTCCAAGAAATCGTGAATATATCTCCTATATTCTTTTTCCCCCATAATTATAATATTCCACAAAAATCCCACCTCCTTTTTGTTATGGAATATTTTCAAAAAATAAAAAAAGAATCCAAGATTTGATCTTCTTGAATTTATGAGATATTCTTGTATTTCAAGAAATACATATCTTTCATAATATCTTTTCAAGAAAATCAAGAAAATCTTTCTTTCCCTTTTTTTCTCAAAATTTTCGAAATATGCTATATGGATAACCAAGTGGAGATTTCTTGAATTTAATGAGATAATCTTGTATTCCAAGAATACATATCTTCATTCCATAACAAAATTCAAAGAAAATCTTTCTCCCCTTTTAATCCATAATTTTCGAAATTCATGGAAAAATAAGGCAACAATATTTATTTTATTTTAAACACCTTTTTCTGTTATTGGACTTTATGTTGGGCTACTTAGGGGGCCTTTAGGAAAATTAAGATTGAACCTTCCAACGGATCTTAAATTATCAATATTGAGCCACAATATTATTCAAGCCCATAAATATTAATTAATCCCACTACATAATTAATATTGCACTATCCATCTTAACCCATATTACAAATAATATGGCTCCTCGGATATTATTTCCGTGTTTAAGATTATCTAGCCCATTAATTAATTCAAGCCACCAAATAGCTTTCCATTAATTAATATCTTTTTGTCCTTGGTTAAGAAACGGTTCAACATTATTATCCATACCCGAAAAACTAGTTCCACTTGCAAGATTTGGTATGATAAAGTTTATGAACCTCCCAAGGGGGCAAATCTCGAACAAAAGCATTTTGCACACGATTCTCCTCGTGATAAATCTTAGCAATCACATGTGACCAATATTATTGCTTTCAAGATAAAAAGTATTGAATCTCGCTGATTCTCTACCCATGATAAGTCAAAGCAATAGTTACCAACCACACGTGATCCTATTTAAGGAACGAAGATTAAGAAATAACGAACCACCGAGGTCTAATTCTTCCTTGTTCGATTCAAGAATTTGTCCTCCTCAGAGGTCCTATTCAAAGGCATCACCATGCACTAAGTGTAATCTCTTGGTCAAGACAAGCCAATCCGAGCCTTACACTTCAACCTTTCACGATGGATTGTTCATTTCCATCTAGGTCGTGAATGGTGTGCTTTTAGTTACAAGGGATTGTTAATTTAATCTTCTGTGATCTGGTATCACTAAATTAACTACAATGTAACACGTACTATTTATTGAACAGTTATGCAGTAAATGTATGTAACATTCGATGATATTTAAAGCATCAGTGATAAACAATTTATTTCAGTAAATAAGTCCGAAATTCAGTTTTGATTATACAAAGTAAAAGCATACTTTCTAGTATAATCCCAACACATCCAAATCGGTTCCTAAAACCCCTAGGGAATTGTGGATGTATGCAAGCCCAAATTTAGGACACATGAGGATCCTGGGGTGTCCGCATAACGTGTTGACAAGGAAGTCGACAAATTGAACGACATTCGAATTAAGGTTGTTTATAGGGTACCCCGAAGGAACGAAGGGATGCATGTTCTATGGTCTCGAAGATCAATAGGTCGTAATCAGTACGTACTTTAGATTTTTGGAAGAAGACTATATGAACTATAGAAAGCCTAGAAGCGAGATTACCTTAGAAGAACTTAGGGGGCCAACTCCGTTACCAACTGTACAAGAAGACATACCACATGTCACACCCACACAACCAGAACCTCATCATAAATGGGAGGGTCACAAACAACCCGAGCGATTCTTAGGGATCGGAGCATCCTCGGACTTGATCTCAGGAGAAGAATCAGATCCATGGTCCTACAACGAGGCGATCCAGGATAAGGATACGACTTCTTGGAAAACAGCACTGGAAGCCGAGATGGGTTCAATGGATCACAATAAAGTGTGGGAGCTAGTCGAACCACTTAATGGGGTAAAACCCATTGGATGCAAGTGGGTATACAAGAGAAAAAGGGGACCGGACGGAAAGGTTGAAACCTTTAAGGCAAGACTCATGGCGAAAGGGTACACTTAGAAAGAAGGGATCGACTATGAGGAAACCTTTTCGCCCGTAGCCATGCTCAAGTCCATCTGAATTCTCTTGTCGATTGCTGCGCACCTAAACTTTGAGATCAGGCAAATGGATGGCAAGACGACTTTCCTCAACGAAAGTCTTGACGAAGAAATCTATATGCAACAACCCGAAGGCTTCGTTGAAAAAGGCCAAGAGCATCTGGTTTGCAGGCTAAAGAAGTCCATTTACGGGCTGAAGCAAGCATCCCGAGCTTGGAATCAATGTTTTGATAAAGTGATAAAATCCTACGGTTTTGATCAAAACAATTTCGAAAGTTATGTGTATAAAAAGCATGACGGAACTGCCTTGGTATTCTTGGTACTATGCGTAGACGACATTCTGCTCATCGGGAACAATGTAAAGATGTTGTCAGACGTCAGGGCATGGCTGTCAAAATAGTTTGATATGAAAGACTTGGGAGAAGCTGGTCACATCCTAGGGATCAAGATCACTCGGGATCGCAAGAAAAGGATGATCGGGCTTTCGCAAGCTTCGTACATAGATACCATTTTTAAGCGATTCAGCATGCAAGATTCTAAGAAAGGTTTTGTACCTTTCAGACACGGAATCCATCTATCCAAGGAAATGTGTCCTAAGACACAAAAGGAAATAGATGACATGAAGGGCATTCCTTATGTTTCGGCTGTAGGAAGCCTCATGTACGCGATGTTGTGCACGAGACCGGATATTCGCCGTCGCCGAGGGAATGGTGGCAAGATATCAAAGTAACCTTGGGAAAGAGCATCGATCGGTCGTTAAGAACATTCCTCAAGTATCCAAGAGGACACGAGACAGAATGTTAGTTTATCAATCGGATAGTCCTAGTCCACATCGGTTATACGAACCTCGTATTTCCAATCGACATAGACTCTAGAAAGTCAACCTCGGTAGTGTGTTTTGCATGGGGAGGAGAGCCATGACATGGAGAAGCGTTAGCGTAAATGCATCGCGATTCTACCATGGAAGCCGAATATGTAGTGCCAGGAAGCAGATTGGCTCAAGAACTTCCTAGTGGACTTGGTCATTATTCCGATTTTCCCAAAGACGATCACGCTTTAATGTGATAACGCCGAGCAATTTGCAAATTCTAGGAACCGAGAACCCACAAGGCCAACAAACACGTAGAAAGAAAATACCATCTTATACGAGAAATCGTTAAGAGAGGAGACATAGAGGTGGCAAAGATTGCGTCTGAAGACAACCTAGTAGATCCATTCACAAAGGGTCTGCCTCAGAGTACATTCGAGAGACATGTGGAAGGAATGGGTGTCAAGAGCATTGTCAATCTGCTTTGAGTATAAGTGAGAGAAATATTATTAGGTTCGAGTAGGGTGACATTAGATGTCACATAGAACACAAGACATGTTGTAGTATACTTAAAAGAAGACTTTGAGTATAAGTGGGAGATTGTTGGGATTATACTGAAAAGTATGCTTTTACTTTGTATAACCAAACTGAATTTCTTATTTATTTTACTGAAATAAATTATTTATCACATGTTGCATTAAATATGAATGAATTTTATATATATTTACTGCATACACATTCGATAAGTTAGTACGTGTCACGTTGTAGTTAATTTGGTGATACCAGATCACGAAAGATCAAATTAACAGTTCCTCGTGACTAAGTACAAATTCACAACCCAGATGGAAATGAACAACCCATCATGAAAGGTTGAAGTGTGAGGCTCAGATTGGTTTTTCTTGACCAAGGGATCACACTAGTGCATTCAGATGCGCTGAATAGGACCTACAGGAGGATAAATTCTTGAGATCAATATATAAGAATTAGACCTCGGGTTCGTTATTTGTTAATCTTTTGTCCCTTAAATAGAATCGTGTGAAATTAATAATTATTGCTTTGACTTATGATGGGAAGATAATCAATGCGATTCGATACCTTGTATCTTGGACAATATTATTAATTACATGACGATTGCTAAGATTTAATACGGAGAATCGCGTGCAAGTACGGCTTGCTTGATTTGTCCCTTGGTGGGCTCGGAACCTTTATCATACCAAATCTTACAAGTGGAAATTTATTTCCCAGATGGATAATAATGTTGAGTTGTCTTTACTCCACGGACAAAGATATTAATTAATATAAAGTTTGTTCAAAATGCTTAATTAATTAATGGACTAAGATAATCTTAAACGCGGAAATAATGACCGAGCCATATTATTGTGAAGTCGAATGTGGGTTAAGATGGATAGTTCAATATTAATTTTATAGTGGAGTAAATTAATATTAATGGGCTTGAATAATATTTTGCTAAATATTAAAGCTTCATAGTCCATTGGAGGTCCAATCTTAATTCTCCTAAAGGCCCTCAAATAAATTTCAAAACTAAAGTCCAATTAATGAAAAGGAGAAGAAAATATTTTGGCCTATTTTTCCTCTATTATTTTCGAAAAAATTGGGTAGGAAGAGAGAAAATATTTTCTTGATTTTCTTGGAAAGATTTTATGGAATATGTATTCTTGGAATACAAGTTTATCCCATAAATTCAAGAAAAATCAAAGATCTTATTTTTTCCTAACTAGTTGATATTTTCAAAAAATATCTATAATATAAGAAGGTGGGATATTTTGTGGAATATTTTAATTATGGAGAAAAGAATATATTGATATATTAAAGATTTCTTGGAGATCAAGAAAAGATTTTCCTATCTTATTCCTAGGGTTAAATTTTTTTGACCACCCCATGTATTATAAATAGGGGATGAGTTTTTTCATCCCCAAGTGCAATTCCATGTGTTGAAAAATTATAAATCCACAAAGGTGGTGGCCAAATATTTTATTTTCTCTTTTTAAGATTAAAAAACGTTTGCTGATAATCCTCCCACCGGATTACGCTCGTGGA
Source organism: Stenogyne calaminthoides (assembly GCA_037126765.1). Classification (NCBI taxonomy): domain Eukaryota; kingdom Viridiplantae; phylum Streptophyta; class Magnoliopsida; order Lamiales; family Lamiaceae; genus Stenogyne; species Stenogyne calaminthoides. The sequence goes on from JBBCBC010000062.1 coordinate 368,899, forward strand.
CGTGGGGGCATATTTGAGAAGGTACTTTGGGTTGATCCATCGTCTCAAATGGGTGTCTCTCTACGAGAGGTTAGTATTTACGTAATTCCTAGATTCCGCATGCTTAGGTTTTACGTGAAATACGTGGTACGCATGACGTTTATTTGCTTATTAATTATTATGTTGAATTGAATTAGGATTGATTCATGTTAGAAATTAATTGATTAATTAAAATATGTATTTAATTACACCTTGAATAGATCCGCACCCCTAATTTCCAAACAATCGCATCGAGCCTCTGTTTTAGCTCAGATTTAAATTGTTATTTAAATTATGTTGGCTATTAAATTTTATTGAAAATTGATAGTAGAATTGTTAGATCTGCTTTTGCGGTATCCAATTGTCATGGTATTTAATATGTTTATTTATTTCACGCGATGAATGGTTTTTAATTCGACTGCTCAAATTTGTTTTTCTCGTGAGAAAAATCCACGAGTAGATTAGGTTATTTGATTTGTTCAATGTAATAGAGTAGTCTAGATTTAGGTTTATTTATTTTACAAAATAAATTGTAACCTGATCGAAGACGAAGACGGAGGCGAGAAATTAAAATCGATCCAAACCGGCGCAGTATCGTCGGCCGTATTAAAATGTGCTAAAGGAGGTATATACATGACGACGACGCTTCGCTAGCAGCATGCATGGGCGTAAGGGTCGACGAGGTCGAGCAAGGTCGCCATGGAGATCAAAAAGCCTATATATGAAGCCTTGCTTGAATCCTGATGTTGAATCTCTTCAAGACAAAGGTTCATATATGAAGCTTCGATAAGCCTTCTATCATCATTTTCTTGCGATCTCGAAAGTGATCTTGATCCCAAGGATGTGCCCGCTTCCCTAAGTCCTTCATATCAAACTGCTTTTGAAAGTCATGCACTTACGCCCGACAACACCTTTACATCGCAACCGGCGAGATGAATGTCGCTCACGATAGTACTAAGAATATCAATGCGCCGACACGCTTCTTGTACACACAACTTTTCAGATTCATTTTGATCAAACCCATAAGACTTTATTACTTGATCAAAAACATTGGTTCCAAGCTCTGGATGTTTGTTTGAGTCCATAAATGGACTTCTTGAGCTTGCAAACTAGGTGTTCTTGGCCTTTTTCAATGAAGCCTCTGTTGGGATTATACTGGAAAGTGTTGGGAAATGAATTTAATAAAGAGGATTTTGATTAGATCCCAAAAACCCGAGTATATGACATGCTCAGGATAATCTTGATAGATGAGTCAGATTCAGCCAGAGGTGTTCAGATAATATCCGCACCGTATAGTCGGCAGATATAGAACATGTTAGATTCTAAAGACTCAGTAAGTTTCTAAAGAAACCGGTTTCAAAGATGAAACCGGAAAGTTTCAAGACTCAAGATGAAATCGAGAATCAAGACTCAAGATGAGATCGAGAATCAAGGCTCAGAGAAAACTCAAGGCTCGTGAGAAACTCAAGGCTCAAAGATGTCTCCGAAGACACTAAGACTCAGAGAATCCTGAAGGCACAGTAATTACCGAAGACTCAGTAATGTACTGAATGCTCAGTATATCCTGAATGTTCCGAGGCACCGGGCCGAGGAATATAGCTGCTGGAATCCAAATTGACGTGGACCAATGAGAGGAAGACAACCAGCCCGAAAAAAGCAGAAAACATACAAAGAATAGTATGGATTTGAATGTGATTCTCTCCAACGGTAACATTCAAATCCACACTATAAATACAAGTTCTTCCATCAAATTAAGTGTGGATGCGCGGAGAATATAGCCCACGATCCTACAGAGCTAAGAGGAGTTATACTCAAAGCATTCCCACCCTAGAACACAAGTCTGTAGATATACAAATATATTCAAAGAGTGTTCTAGAACCCAACCTAAGCAACCCACGATGTATCATAAGCTTAGAGAGATTTTCCCAACCTTAGCATTGAGGCTAAACCATTGTAAGGGAAAATCTCACCATAGTTGGAAACAACACCAAACCCAAACCCCATTCTCGTAAGAGATAACGAGTGGTGAAGTGAGGTAGTTGTTAGGCAATCCCGAGAGGGTGATAAGTCCCGTTGGAGTGTGAACTCGTTAAACATCTAGAGGCGAGCCCGAGAGGGTGATAAGTCCAGTTTGAGTTAGTAAACTACAGAGGTAGTCAGAAAGCTCAAAGTAGAAAGGTTAGTAAACTACAGAGGTAGTCAGAAAGCCTTAGGAAGTGTTTGAAGGAATTTCCCTAGGAACAGGGAGAGTGGATGTAGGAGCTTGAGTCTCCGAACCACTATACATTGTTGTGTTGTTAACTGCTTTATGTTCTTATCTTGTCGTACGCATTCGATTATAAGCAAAAACACAACGCATGAGCTTAAAAGAGAAAAATCTGGAATCACCACTCCTTCACCCCTGTTTTATATGCATCGCAACGAAATGTTTTGCTTCCGCACGCGTAAAATGGGTTTTTGCACCGGGACCAACAGAAAGTATGCTTTTACTTTGTATAATCAGACTAACTGAATTTCGGACTTATTTACTGAAATAAATTGTTTATCACTGATGCTTTAAATATCATCGAATGTTACATATATTTACTGCATAACTATTCATTAAATAGTACGTGTTACATTGTAGTTAATTTAGTGATACCAAGATCACAAAAGAATAAATTAATTAGCTCTTTTTGTAACTAAAAGTACACCATTCACGACCTAGATGGAAATGAACAATCCATCGTGAAAGGTTGTAGTGTTAGGCTCAGATTGGTTTGTCTTGACCAAGAGATTACACTAGTGCATGACTGATGCATCCAAAACCGGGCGTAGGCAGCGTGCGTCGCGCAAAACGTTCCAAAGGAGGCACGCGCGCGATGCGGACTCTTCTTTGGCACGACCGCGCTGGGAGATTGAGGGGCTGAGCGACGCGATCCGACGGTAACGCGGCGCTGCGCATGGTGGTAAATACTTAAAAGGCTGCGGGTAACGCACCGGGCAACGCAGTATGACGTGAACGCTGGCGGCGAGGATGCTTTCCGCTGAGATGGGAGACGCTGGCGAAAGTGACGGGCGACAAGGACAAGCAGGCACGGCATTTTAGGGCGACGCTGGCGACGCTGCCAGACGGGCGCGGGCGATGCGGCGACAAGAGGTACGGGCGCTTCAAATACATACAGACGGGACGCCCGACACGGGAGAGCTAGGGCGTAATTCGACCCGCGAGCTAGGCACGATGACGTGTCTTGATAAGGTGTTTTTTTTTTAAAACGGTCACGGGGAGCGAGACTCTAAATCACGGCGCTACAAGAAGATTTTCAAGATCAATGACAAAATTAACCATGATGTAGCTGGATAAAATGTGCCCAATATGTTTAATTTTTTGTCTTGATAAGTTTATGCATTATTTATGCTTATTTAAATTGTGTTTAAATTTATGATGCATGAGAAAATATTTTGAAAAAATCTCACTTTCGAAAAATTACTAAGTATGTTTAAATAATTAGTTGACAATTTTATTCCTGATAATAAAATTGAATTAATTATCGACCTCCATGATTTATTTATTTGTGAATTCTTTTGAGAAATTCCCCTACCGGATTCGTCCAAAAGATAGCTTTCACATGAAATAAATTCCTAACGGATGATTGTGGATTATTACTAAGTGGCTGCATTTATGACCCTCCCAACGAGGCTCGCTCAAAGTGAAATAATAATTCAGATTTAACCATGGTTATTACTTAGGTATAAAATTGATATGCATATACTTCCCCAAGTCCCCCACAATTTTATATTGGTCAAGTGGGAGCCAACTATTAATCAGATATTAAAGGTTTGTAATCGTTTTGTTTGTAACTCGTTGAATGTGTTTAAATAATGACCCTTCCCACGGTCTTATTTAAACTGCTTTTGAGATGTTGGTCGATGCATGTTCATATTTTTTTGAGATTTTAATATGAAACATGTGATCGAACCTTCGATATATATTTGTGCTTATGACATATTATTATTTATTTCATTCAAAGATGTCGTAACCTTTTTAATCCACCGCTATTATACTTAAAGTCAATAGAATAAGTATGGAAACTATATTGATTGAAAACGGAAAAATTATAATTGTCCTAATCGCATGTTAATACAAGTGGATTCTTGACACACCAAAATCGGGATGAGCCAACCGACGAGTCAAAATGCGGACTCGTCGATAACCTTACGAGATGTCATCGGCTGAAATTGGTGGAGGGCAAACCCGTAAGGGGTTACGCCCTCAAAATTGATGGCCCATCCGAACAAACTTGAGGTTCTAAGTACAGATTATAATCTGAAACTCGTGATGAATTTGGTACTTCTCCGCCCAAAAGGTTTTTGAGCATTTTGGCCTCGCTAATGATTTGTTGCAAGCTTTTGGTCTCTCGGCAGAGATGTTGATGGGGCACCAAACTCAAGCTTTGACTCGCAAGAAGTGGTCCGTAGGGTCCCGAACGGAAGTTAGTGAGGGCAGCGTAAGTTCTAGGAGGGGTGAATAGACTTCAAAACTTTTTGTGCAAATCAAAGTGAGGGCGTTAGCCCGATCGAGTGCGAGTGAATCAGTTTTCGGTGATAACTAACTTACTAATCGCTCAAGGCGATCGTTCAGAACTATCAGTTTAACTGATGTGTCGCGGAAGCTTAAGTTTTACCTGTGAAAAACCAGTTTTGATAAATCGATTCCAAAGTTAATCTTTAATCACCGATCAAGTGTCAAGTTTGATCGATCGGCTTGGTGCTAATCGATCTCGATTGAATATGTATGCGCTTTTAAATGTTGTGTGAGATTGTGTAATCGCTAATCAAAGCGTAAAGGAACACAAGATTTATAGTGGTTCGACAAACCAAATCTACGCCCACTCTTCCCTATCACAAGGGCACCTACTTAACCAACTGGACTTTTGTTTTATGTGTAAGTCCAACACAAAGACACCAACTAGATGTTTAAAGAGTTCACACTCAACCGATCCTGCAGATCGAAACTAGAAACCCTAGTCTCGAATTTGCTAAACAACTTAACCTAACTTGGGGGTTTGGGTAAGATTGTTTTGTTCCAACTATGAAATCTTTTCACAGATGAAAGCAAATTTAACAAATTTAGATGAAAAGATTTCTATGCTAAGAACTTATGGGATGAACACTTGATAAAATAATCTTCTTGATCGTGTTCTTCGTATGAAATCGATATTAGCTTGAGCTTCTTGATTGTTCAAATTTTTCATTGTATTTCCAAGATTTCACTCTAAAGTGTAATCCCATATATATAGACCTTGAAATCAAAGAGCCGTTGGAGAGCAATTTGAATTTCAGTTATATTTGATAGACTTGCAGTTTGATGTGACGAGCTTCAGAACGGCATGGCCAAAAGCGTGAATTTGTACTTTGTAGTCAACAAGTATGGAGAGGTAGCATCGAAATCCCTCAAGAATTGCCGGCTCCGATCATACGGTCTTGTTCTTATTGGATAGCAGACTCCCCACTTTCAAAGTGTTGTTCTTCCAACTAAGCTTCGACATTCTTCTTGCTCGTGATCATCGACGATGATTAGGTGAAACATCATATTTCACCGCGAAGCCGAGCTACCGATCACCGAATCGATCACCACCGATAGTCTTCGTGCTTGGGTTGACTTAGCTTCAACTAGTAGACTCTTACCGATGTAGGTCTTCCGTCCGATCTTCCGAAGTCATCCGATCTTCAAGTATTCCGAGTTTGAGCTTTATGACTTCAAATTGAGATATCCGACTAGATCGATCGATCCGATCTTCTTTTGTTCTTGTTCTTGTCTTGCATTCCGCCCGCTTGACATCAACCGCCTTTTGAGTCTTCAGATTCGACCTATACATATTGAGTTTCCCTCAATATGTGACCTATCTATTTCATCATTGTTCTATACAATTATTATCAACTGTCTCCTATAGCAGTAATATAAACATCAATTACCTAATGTGTCCGACCGTCCTATTACATGTGTTTTTGGAACTTTCATCAAAACTATAAATTTCCCAACAATTTCCCCCTTTTGATGAAACCAAAACACTTTGAAAAACCAAAATACAAATTGATAAAAAAATAGAAAAAGTAAGAGCATATAATCGTAAGACAATGAGACTTTTATTTAGATCGAAAATAAACTTTTCTCATTAAAAATTTTGATTACATGTTACATTAGAAAAGTTTGTAAATAAGAATAAATTGATCCCCGAGTAGTCTTCCCCGATTCTTCACTCTTTTAGGCTTGTATCCTTCCCAAGATCTCTTTGATCTTGAGGAATGTTGAAAATCGATAAAGTTTCCATTTGACATCATTAGTCCGGTCAAGATCGCTTATACGCGTTTTTGCTCAGATGTCAAAATAGAATCTTTGAAATGTCGATCACAAATGAGCCATCCGCCTTCTTCGAGTAATCCATCGATCATACTCTTGGCGTAGATATTTTTACATTGATAAGCTTGGCCTCATTTTCCGTGATACTTTAAAAATCCGGGTATTTATTTTCTAACCAGTTGAGGAATTCTTCATCAGGAGATTCTTCTTGTGGAACAAGATTAAGAACAAAGGCATCCAGAAGCCATTCACTCCTGATCTTATTCCATTCCTCAAACCTCTTAGCATGCGCAGTTTTTTTGGGATGATCTCATCAACTCTTGGCCGGGCAAATTTAGGTTCCGTACGGGATTTTCCAATTTCTTCCTTTCTTCGCTCTCAATCCGAATTTCTTCTTCAGATTTTCTGCCTCTGCCATTTTTTCTGCCCTTCTTTCTTCTTGGCTTTTTCGGGCTTCTTCAGCTATCTGCTCTTTGGACATCTTTCCAGTAGTCCGAGTTTGTGATGTCCCTGCACCTGTTATGTCACTTGGTTTCTCAATCATCCTTCCCTTTTGGTTTGATCAAAAAGAGTAGTGAGGTGGGAGGTCGAGAACTAAAGTTGATCGGGATCGCCTTTGTTGAGATCTCGCAACAGATATGCCTTTTGAGTTTGGGCAAATAGATTTTGAATCGTCGATATCATTTCGGCCTTTGACCTATTCCATGGCAAGAGAGAGTGTTTTAATCGGTTTGTCAAGTTTCTTCCTCACAATTCTAGCTTGTCGCTGAGCATTAGAAAAAAACTTGTTGTTTATCCACCGAGTCGGGCTTTGGCATCAAAGGTTTTATCGGTTCAAATTTAACGCTAGCGACACAGCTTTGGGGAGAATCGATCTTTGATTGCTCCAACCGGGAAATAGCCAATTCCTTTGATCATATTTCTTTGATGGCACCGCCTTTGATCGCCTATCGATCCCTCAACTTCTTCTTTTCAGAGATCTTTGAGACAAGATTTGATCTCCCGGTTGATCAAGAAAGTGACGGTGATGTTGGAATATTGAGTGTCACTTGATCCGATTCATTAATTGTTTGTGCCTCAAGTGGTTGGTCATGAACCTACAGACCAACTCCACTATCATCGGCAGCTCACTGATCCTTTATGATGGCATCGGGCCAGGAGCTTTGTCGTCGCTCTCGAGTTAAATCTGCTCCGTTAACCCTAGCTTCCTTGTGGATCGAGCTTTGATTTTATTTAGCGATTATCGGCACCGGTGATCCCACTTTTAGCGATTTCCTCATGCCGAAATTGAAGTCTGCAAACTCATCCGCACCGCCCATCTGCTCAATAATTATTATAAAGTCCGAGAAGCTTTTTAGTCGAAGATCTCTCCAGTGAGGATCTCCATGACTTCCTCTCTTATGGCGGGATGGGCGGCCAGGTTCGATACAACTCATCAATTTCTCTTCGATTAAGATTCTCGATCAATTTTTCGGTTATGATCTTTTGTTGATCCGACTCGAGAATTGGTTTGTCCGTCCAGTTTGATGAGATGTGGAAGGTTACGGTTGTGCTTGAGTCGGTGGAAGATGGCGATCGGTTCGATCTGCGATGATATTCTTTGTGGAAGCGAGTGCTTACGGTTCCGCATCGGGTAAGCTTTAAGTTCATGATGCGGTTCGAGATTCGAGTTCAGCGGTGGAAGAATAGGAGTGACATACTCGGCACCCGTTAATCGGTAAGGTGATATGTTTATGGTGGAGGAAAGAGATCGTTCGTCTCGAGCTTCTTCCTCGAGAATGATCTGGCGAGCTCGGCTTGAGAAGCCGTCGATGATGCTTCGCGATTTTTGTGGTCTGTGATTTATTAGGCCTCATTCTTCATCGACTCATCTTACAGCATCGAGTCATGGAAGCGCCCGCCTTCTTGACCCCTCTTCTCACGGGCCTTCACAGTTTTTTTTTTTCTTAAACGGTGGCCTTACAGGGGGCCTTCACGGCTCGATTGATTCGCCGCGTCTGGTGTAGCTTTTCTTGCTTTCCTTTCTTTGACTTTGGGGGTTGGCGTATCATCGTCTGGTGGCCCAAAAAATGATCAAGTGGGCGAGAAAGCCCTTATAGGACTTCAAATTCCATTCTGCTCCCATTTGGCCTTTGCATTTTATCCTCAGAGGATAACCGCAACCTTGTTGAGATTGCCGATCTTTTTCTTCGTGATATACTGCCTCCACTCATCAACTCCAAATTTATCATGTTCTTGGAGTAGAATGGCCTTCGAAACCCATGCCAATTGATGTTCTTGGCTTCATCAATTATTGCACCATGCTTTATCATGCTTTGACGGATGTAATAGCATTCGGTCAATGTAATACCCATAATTGTTTTTGACAATATGTCAAACAACAATCGGTATTTCCTCTTGAGCATTGGCCTCGACAAAACCCGACGATGATGTTTGTCACCTTCTCAAGAGCTCTTTTTTTTTCGATCACTCATCTTCGTTCTCCCCTGAATGAGCAAAAGTAGATTCGCCCTTTGGGTAGTCCGAACAGACGTGTTATATCTTCATTCGACGGTCGATTTCTTCTCCGTGGATCGCCGAAAGTAGTTCTTCTCCGGAGCATCCAGATTCACTCTTAAATTCCTTAGAATTTAGTGCTTCATATCGCATCACCGATTGCAGTGAGCAACCGCAAAATTTCTCAAGGCCTCGCTTAAGAGAATTTGCTCGACCTCCATGGATTCCGCACTCGAAAGTGATATTGAATCGCATTTAACTTATCATCCACAATCTTTGTTGCTGCTTCAAGATAGTTGCACATTATTTTACCCATACCGTGAGTGATCATCTACAGATAAGATAGATTTGGTTAAAAAATTGTGCATTAATACAAAGAATATCACACAAGCGGAAACTAAGAAACAATAAAGCATAACACAGGATAGAAACATTTAAGATCAATGGATTAAAAAAAATACATCAAATAAATATAGATTACCGTATTTTTCGCTTTTTCTAAAGATGATTTTGAAACTTAGGAAAACACTTTGAATCTGAGAGAAGTAATTTGGAGTTTTCAGAGAATAAATCGCAAGTTTGTGAAATGGAAAACTCTGGTATGGTTTTTGATGATCTTTATAAAGACGAGGAGGAAAAAGAAGACAAGATTTGGAAGATCAACCGTTTGAAAAGATTAAACGTTCCAGATTAAATTTTTTTTGATCGTAAGGTCGGAAAAAAGCACGCATTTAAAACCTTTTGGATTTAAAAGCACATTTAGTAGCGCTTAATACATGTTCCCCACGTCCGCATTAAATGATTTGCAGGAAATACGTCACAAGGATAATGGGTACAGTAAGGCAAATAATATCAGATAAGATCCGATAAATAAGCAAAGAACAAGAGAAAAGAAAGGCGATCCGGGTTGATCGATATTGTAATCACCAATACCACTTGTCCATGTTGATTTCACTTGTTGATCTTAGTATTCGCCTAAGCCTTAACATTTCCCAACCGATCCTTTTAGCTGATCTTCTTCATCAGATCCGATCCGATCAGTTCCAAGCTCAACTGATCTTCCTTGAATACGCCCTCGATTTCCCTTCCGATCCTCCCTTTGATCGCTCAAATGTTGAAGTTCCTTCAACTTCGATATTTCTATTTTCCCATAGACCCAATGTATCCCTAAGTTGTTTGATTTGTTGGAGTTTCAAGCTCACCGATCTTCCCAATCATCCGATCCATTCAGATGTATCGATTTTGGTTGACCTAATCTTTGATTCTTCTCAAAATTGTCAATCCCAATTTTATCTTTTTTGTAATCATGTAATCGAGAAGACAATTTCCGTGAAACTCCTAACCGTATGCACCTTGTGTGTCTATCGTTATGACGTAACTACCATCAACAGACTTTAGTTCGAAAATGAACGTGAGTTTGATATGCGATCTTGATCACCAACAATTTAGTTCGATCTTCATATATAAACTCACCATTTAACAAACCGAGAGCCCATTTAATAGAGAGCCCACGACTTTTCTTAGGGCTCTGGCTTAAAAAATCCTATCAAGGTCACTGCCGCCCAATCGGTTTTAGCCCATTTAGCGGCTTTTAGGATTTCTTTTTAAAAGCCTCTCTCACCTTGTTAAGTGGGGAAAATGAGAGCATCGATTTAAAATCTCTCTCCCCCTTCTACTTGGGTTAGGATGAGGGTTTAGGGTTATAGGTTTAGGGTTTTCTTAAAGTTATGACTTATGTCTTGACCTCCCGGTCCTTTGTATTTGTAACTTGTAATGTAATCCGACCTTCGCCTTTATCAATGAAAAGTTCTATTATTCCATTGTTGTGTAAAATTCCTGTATCCTTATGCGATTTTAAGCTTTTAATCTTGTGAATACCACTTGTGAATCTTGCTTGTTGAATATCGGCTAATCGACTTACAAAGTATAACCAACAGATTTAATCGATAATCCTTTAAACGATCGGTTCATTTAATCGATAAACTTTAAATCGATTAGTATCTTCTCATATCGGTTCCTTTGATCGATCTTCCCGATCATTGAGATACCAAACTCAATCGATTCCTTTTCACCGTTAGTCTCTTAACCAAATTGGTTCTCGAGAACAATCCATCAAACATTTTAGGTGCATTTTCTCCAAGATCCGTAAGCCCTAGCTCATTGCATAATTCTCCTCAATCGATGCAGCCTAGTGGCTTGGTTAGAATATCGACTTTTCAGATATCGAAGATGAATCTTTTCCATTCGATATTCTTCTTTTCAACATGATCTCTTATAAAATGGTGCCCCGACATCCACATGCTTGCATCTTGTATGTAAAACAGATTCTCGAGTGATTGCAATAAAGACTATTATCACCACGTAAAATAGGTACATTCTTAGCTTCAATGTTATAATCCTCACCGCCGATTAAGCCGGAGCAATTGGGGAACAACAAACTTCCCCACAGCCCATATATTCTCGCCAAGAGTAGATGTCGCAAATCGATGTCCGGCTTTTGAAAACCACGAGATCAATTTACTTCCTAAGAATTGACAAGTTCCCCGAGGTGGATTTTTCAATCTTGCAACCTCCATAATCGAATCGTATTACCCACTAAGCTCTAGATTATCATTTGATGGGTAAAATAAACCAAGGTTTATCGTCCCTTCGAGATACTTAAGAGTCCGCTTAGTCGCTTCTAGGTGACTTATCATTGATTTGCACGAAATCGCACATACACCTCATCGAAAGGTTATATCCGTCTCACGCAACGGTATAGTAGAGATCCAATGAGAGCCCTATATTCCTTCGATTTGTTTTTCGACCATCCTCATCTGGATCCATCTTGAATCCAAACATCATAGGAATTTTGGCTTCCTTACAATTTTGAACTCCAAACTTAGCCAATAAATTCCTAGTGTACTTTGCTTGGCGAGATGAATATCCCTTCAGATTTTGCTTTTACTTGAAGACCCGTAATTCATCCGACCCATCATGGACATCTCGAACTTCCTTGCATCGACTTTTTGAATCTTTCACATAGACTTTTGTTGGGAGATCCGAAGATGATGTCGCCCACGAGATCCGAACCATCGTAATATCTTCTCCATCTTCTATTCTAATAAGGTTCTGTCCAATTGCCTTTTAGTGAACCCACTTTCGATCAAGAATCGAGAGTGTATCATACCAAGCTCGAGGAGCTGTTTTCAGCCATAGAGAGCTTTTTCTTAGACAGTACACCGCTTGCTCTTTTCAAAGCCCGAGGTTGTTCGACATAAACTTCCTCTGCTAGTACCCCCGCTTAAGAAAGCACTCTTTACGTCCATCCGATACACAAAGAACCCTCTGTGGGAGGCATATGCCGTAAAACAAAATTAATGGCTTTAGGCGAAGCGACCGCAAAGGTCTCATCATAATCAATTCCTTCGATTGTGAATACCCCTTAGCAACAAGTCTTGCCATATTTCCGTGATGACATTTTTCTCATCTCTTGTTCTTGAATACCCACTTCGTGCCAATTACGCCTTGATGATTTGGTCTGCCTACCGTTCCCAAACTTGATTTCATTAATCGCTCCTCAGCTCTTCCCGCATTGCTAGAATCCAACTTGCGTCTTGTAGAGCTTCCTCTATAGTTGTTGGTTCCTTCATAGATGATAACGAAGAATACATGGCACTTTCACCAATCTGATGTCTAGTTTTAACTTTATCAGATGGGTCTCCGATTATCAGATCAGTTGGATGACTGGTTATCCAGGTCCTTCTGTTCTGATTTGCGTCGGTTTGGAGAACATCGTCCGTTTCTGATAAAATTTCATTACTAGCGATTGGGAGTGGTGCAGAACTATGATCCACTTGATAAGAACAAGTCTCAGCTGATGTTGGACTCATCATGTGATGATGTCTGTTCGTGGGAACTTCAGATGTTCCCCCTGAACCGGATGGTTCAGTTGATACCGCCTCACCAGACGCTTCTTCACCGGCGATTTTAGTACCTTAGGATCTGAATGATCTGGTGAATCAGCTAGATCTGGAATGTATACCGTTACGGTTTCTGATTCTTTTTCCTTGATCGTTAGCTGATCCATTTTCTGAACATCAGGTTCTTGTTGATCAGGTACATCTTGTTCTGAGGTAGATTTCTCTTGTTCAGAAGATGCTTCATCAAAGACTACATGGGGTGTTTCTTCCACAAGTAGGGTTAAATTCGTTGTAAACCCCGAAGCCTTGCTGTATTGAGGAATATCCTAAGAATATACCCTCATCCGACTTGGCTTCAAAGGTTTTCAACCCGACTCTTCCCATTGTTGTGTATGAAAACACTTACACCCAAAAACATGGAAGTAAGAGACACGAGGTTTTATGTCCTTCCACAGCTTCATAGGGCTTTTGTAGTGAGCCTTAGTCAAGACATCCGCTCGGAAAGTGTGGCATGCAAAGTGTTGATTATACGCTCGCCTTTAAACGGCTTGGTATTGCATGTTCAAATAACATCGTCTGAAAGCTTCTTTGAGAGTTCTGTTCTCTCCGCTCACCTACTCCATTTTGTTGTAAGGCGTCCTTGCAAAATGATGTTTCATCTTTGATACCAAACTTAGAGCAAAAAATCAAGAATAAAAGAGTTCGTAAATTATGTACCTTTATCTCGATCCGATTTTTACTACATTCGACACCCTTCTCATTTTGTAATCTTTTTAGCAATTCGGGTATCTTCGTTTGTCGCCTCATTCTTCTTATGTAAGAATATAACCCAGGTAAACTTGGAATAGTCATCCACGATTACCAGAGTATATTTGAGTCCGTTGAGATCGATCGGGTGTAATCGGGTCCGAATAGATCCATATGAAGCAACAAGAAGATTCTCCGATGCCGGTCCGTGAATTCCCTTGAATGAAGCTTTGACTGTTTTTCCTTCCGACATCTGCAAAGACATGTCTGATCCTTTGAAAATACTTCATTCGGAAGTCCTTCCACTAGAGACATCCTTGCTATCTTATTAAGAGTTTTAAAGTTCAGATGGCTCATTCTTTTATGCCAGAGTCAACTGCTACTTTTGGAACTCTTGACAATCAGGCATGCATTTATTGGGCAACTGTTCCAATCAGTTGTGTAGATCGTCCCTTTCCTTGAACCAGTTAGAAAAATCTGTTGAGTGGCTCGATTCTTGATAGTGCATTGGTCAGTCGAGAACTCAACACTGAATCCGTTGTCGTAGAATTGTGAAACCGATAATAGGTTGTGCTTGGACCTTCGACATACGAGACTCCGAGCCATTTGTACATCATCATTCTCTAAGGTTTGAATCCTTTGGTATAACCAAAGTTATCATCACCGAAAGAGTACACGCTGGCCTTCGCTCTATGTATGAACTGAGGAGATGCTTGCTTCCTGTCATGTGCCTTGAGCATCCACTATCGATGTACCAGATAGTTGCTTGCACACCTCCTTTGTTGGCCAAACCCACGCGATCCTGCAGCCAAATCAGGCTTTAGGTACCCCTTTTGGATTGGGTCCTGAGGGGTTAGGATTAGTTTTGGGGATCCATACAAACAGAAAGCACTTCTATTGTGATCGCTTAGATCGAAGGCCTTATTTGTCTCCCATACCTATCAACATAATCATACGTCTCTCAGATATGCTTTTCGGATTTGTATGATTATTAGTGTGAACCTTGGATGACTTAGTAGACTTGGGATTTATCTTTTCTGTTTGTCTTCTTTTTATCTAGTGTGGTTCAAAAAAAAAGTGATTTAGATTTCGATTATAGGGTAGGTACAATCGCTACCATCAAAAGATTCATATCTTTTCGATAGGTGGTTTTTGGTTTACCATGAAGCATGCTTATTAGGCAAATGACCTTGATTGGGTCTCGATTGGACTTCCCTTTTCTGTGTTGTCTTTTTCGATTCTCGATCTGTTGATCGAGTTGAGGTCTCTTCGTAAGAACCGGGTTCTTCCCGTGATTCTCGATCGATGCTTTTTTACCAAATTGGGGTCCATTTCTGTTCCCCTTCTGGTTAGGCATCTGCCTTACCTGCTCAACTGGTCTTTTTCCCTTATTAGATACATGTTTGGCTTTTGGTGTATCTTTGTCATAAACTCGTCTGATTACACCTTTTTGAGATGAATCAGCCGGGGCTTTTGAGGATGTGGAAGGGTTCTCATAGCCAAGTCCCTTCTTGTTAATCGTTGTTCGAAAATAGGTGTTCATGTCTTGAACAGTTTTAGATGATTTTGTGAAAACCTCTATTTTCTTACGCAGATTATCCTCAGATGATTTCGAGACTTTCATGCATTGGAATAGCTCATCAATTTTGCTTGCGAGATTTTGAAGTCATCGAACTGTGTTGTTGTTAATTGCCACCGATCTTTGATCACTTCTCCGATCGAGGCTTTAACTTCGAATTTTAAATTCCTCTGTTTTCCTTGAAAGCGGTTTCAAATGATCTAAGTTCAGAGGCTTTACTGAGATCATTTTCTTTAGCAAACTGATTATTTCTGGTCCTCAGCTTATCATTTTCAGCTTCCACTATAGCATAAGTGTCTCTTGATTGGAGAGATCCTCAAGCAATTGCTTTCGAGTAGAGCACAGGACAATCTCCCAAAGAAAAAGTAATGATAGCAGTGTAGAAGCGAAAACGAAAGCGAGTTTTGGAGGTTACCTCAGATTGGTCCTCCCTAGCCATCGAGATATCTCATCATCGTGCGAAGAGAATATCGGATCTTCATTTTCATAGAAGTCAGCAAAGATCTTTCTTGATCGGTAGAAGTCTTCTCTGAGGAGTATCCAGAGTCCTCGAGGGCGCGATAGGGATCGTCGATTCTGACGTACGAAGAACCATGGCTCTTACTCCTTATAACGTTGCTCTCTTACTTCCTCTTTTCTTCCCTTTCTCTTGGCGTCAGTGCAGGCGTTCTGCGCTATAGTGACTGGCTTCTCCGCAGTTGAAAGACGCTCCTTGATCCATTTAACCTTTCCTTCGGTGTGAATCACTCGTCTGTATGACCTATCGGGTGACTTCCCTTTACGATAGTAGTCCGAGCTTCTTCCATCGATTGGTTATCTCTTCCTTCCTCGGGTCGATTATCTCTTTTCCTTTTCATCTCTCTTGATCCCTCCGATCATCGATCTGTTCTTCTGGAGATCCGTTGGGTGATCTCCTATCTATCCCTCGGTATGTTGATAGTCCTTATAAAATCTTCGATACTTACCAAGTTGGACGCTCGACTTCTCAAGCTTCGGTAAGCAGAGCGATCTATTCTCTTTGACTTATTATATTCCCAACATGTTCGTTGGCTTCGTTCGATTCTTTGGTTGCCTTAAAAGCAAACCGATTTTGAAGTTGAGGCTTCAAAAGGCACCTCATCTTCATCGAACATACTCTCTCAATCAAATCGAACTCGTGAGCTTTAAGACTCAAGAATAAGCTACTTGGCTTCATTTTTGAAAATGTCTTGGCAATCCTTGATTACCGTGACCTTCATGTCCCATTTCTTGGTGAGACCTTAAAATTTTGTAGTTGATATCTTTATCGACATCTCTCTACCAAGTTCTCGAAGCTTGTTTATTGACATCGTAATCCTTCCATCGAGTTCGTTGATGGTTTCGTTTGAAGCATCTTGATTTTTTTCGAATTCACCCGTTAAACAGTAGACCGGATGTCCTTTATCTGTTCATTTCCCTCGCATATCTCAGCTAGAGTATCCCACATTGCTTTCGCAGATTTGAGATACTTAATCTTTTCCTTGGTGACCTTATCCATGGTCTTCATGATAATATGCCTTGCGATAGTATCTAAAGTGTGCAGCTTTCTTTCCTCTGCATCCATCAAGGCTGGGCTTTTACGCACAAGACTTCCCGGTGCAAAGTCTAGATCTCCTCCGACTGCAGGGTTGTCGTAATAAATGATGATGGGTCCTCTTTCGATGACTTCCATCATTTTGCCACTTATCGAACCTAGATGGTTGGACATATATATGGCCCAATATGCATACTCATCGATTGAGAACTTTGGCAGATCATGATACATACCTGAGGTGTTATCCATGCTGAGTGATTTTGGAAAATGAATGAGTTTTAAAAATTGTTTTTCAAGATCAGTTCAGTCGACCACAAAGATTCTTCCTTAAGAATCGATGATACACAAAGTCAGTGGTCTGTAGAACCAACAACTCTGATACCACTTGTAGGTCCCGAACGGGTTAGTGAGGGCGGAAGTCTAGAGGGAGGGGTGAATAGACTTCAAAACTTTTTGGTCATCGTGTGAGGGCGTTAGTAATGATCGAAGCGAAAGTGAATCGGGCTCTACCGATAACTAACTTACTAATCATCAAGGCGATCGCTTTCGGTAACTATCGGTTTAATCGATGTGTGCGGAAGCTTAAGTTTTACCCGTGAAAACCAGGTTTTGATAAATCGATTCCAAAGTTAATCTTTTAATCACACCGATCAAGTGTCAAGTTTGATCGGATCGAAGCTTGGTGCTAATCGATCTCGATTTGGAATATGTATGCGCTTTAAAGGTTGTGTGAGATTGTAATCGGCTAATCAAAGCGGTAAAGGCACACAAGATTTATAGTGGTTCGGACAAACCATCCACGCCCACTCTTCCCTATCACAAGGGGCACCTACTTAACTAACTGGACTTTGTTTTATGTGTAAGTCCAACACAGTACACCAACTAGATGTTTAAAGAGTTCACACTCAACCGATCCTAGAGATCAGAACTAGAAACCCTAGTCTGAAATCTTGCTAAACAACTTAACCTAACTTGGGGGTTTGGGTAAGATTGTTTTGGTTCCAACTATGAAATCTTTTCTTGCGTGTAAGCGACTAACAATTTAGATGAAAAGATTTCTATGCTAAGAACTTATGGGATGAACACTTGATAAAAATAATCTTCTTGATCGTGTTCTTCGTATGAAATCGATATTAGCTTGAGCTTCTTGATTGTTCAGCGTTTTCATTGTATTTCCGTTATTTCACTCTAAAGTGTAATCCCATATATATAGACCTTGAAATCAAAGAGCCGTTGGAGAGCAATTTGAATTTCAGGCTATATTTGATAGACTTTCAGCTTGATGACGAGCTTCAGAACGGCATGGCCAAAAGCGTGAATTTGTACTTTGTAGCCACATAGAGAGGTAGCATCGAAATCCCGCATTGCCGCTCCCATCATACGTGTCTTGTTCTTATTGATAGCGTACTCCACTTTTTCGGTGTTGTTCTTCCAACTAAGCTGACATTCTTCTTGTTCGGATCATCGACGATGATTAGGTGAAACATCGATTTCACCGTGATGACTTTGATCGACCTGATCCCGAATCGATCAATCTACGATAGAGTCTTCTTACGGTTGACTTAGCTTCAACTAGCGCACTTCGGCCGATGTAGGTCTTCCGGTCCGATCTTCAAGTATTCCGAGTTTGAGCTTTATGACTTCAAATTTGAGATATCGACTAGATCGGATCGATCCGATCTTCTTGTTCTTGTCTTGCATTAAACCGCTCGGATATCACCGCCTTTTGAGTCTTCAGATCTGACCTATACATATTGAGTTTCCCCCTCAATATGTGACCTATCTATTTCATCAGTTGTTCTATACAATTATTATCAACTGGTCTCCTATAGCAGGTAATATAAACATCACTAATTAATTGTGTCCGACCGGTCCTATTACATGTGTTTTTTCTTTAACTTTCATCAAAACTATAAATTTCCCAACAATTTCCCCTTTTTGAAAACAAAAACAATTTTGAGAAACCAAAATACAAATTGATAAAAATAGAATGCTTAAGAGCATATAATCGTAAGACAATGAGACTTTGTCTTTAGATCGTAAAATAAACTTTTCTCATTAAAATTTTTGATTACATGTTACATTAGAAAAGTTTGTAAATAAGAATAGCTGATCCTGAGTAGTCTTCTGATTCTTCACTCTTTAGGCTTGTATCCTTCCGGCATCTCTCTTTGATCTTGAGGAATGTTGAAAATCTGATAAAGTTTCCATTTGACATCATTAGTCCGTCAAGATCGCTTATATGCGTTTTTTCGGGATGTCAAAATTGAATCTTTGAAATGTCAATCATTCAAATGAGCCATCCGCCTTCTTCGAGTAATCCATCGATCATACTCTTGGCAGATATTTTTACATTGATAAGCTTGGCCTCATTTTCCGTGATACTTCGAAAAAATCCGGTATTTATTTTCTAACCAGTTGAGGAATTCTTCATCAGGAGATTCTTCTTGTGGAACAAGATTAAGAACAAAGGCATCCAGAAGTCATTCACTCCTGATCTTATTCCATTCCTCAAACCTCTTAGCATGCGCAACAGTTTTTGGGATGATCTCATCAACTCTTCTTTGGCAAACTTTAGGTTCGCACGGATTTTCCAAATTCTTCCTTTCTTCGCTCTCAATCCGAATTTCTTCTTCGTGATTTTCGCCTCTGCCATTTTTTTTCCCTTCTTTCTTCTTGCTTTTTTTAAGCTTCTTCACTATCTCCGCTCTTTGACATCTTTCCAAAGAGTCCGAGCAAAGGGGGAGCAAGCGATCTGAGTAGTAGTGTTCAGAGCAGTGGGAGAAGTGCACCTATCTTTTGAAGATAAAGTTTTTTTTAGAGATTATCTTTATGTTCCCAGTTTTAGAAAGAGTTCACTTTCAGTTTCTAAATTCTATTAATGGATACTTAGTTTCTTTTAATAAGAATTACATCATTTCTTGAACTGATGAGTGTATCTGTTATGGGACATTGATAGACAATCTCTATACAATTAACTGTGCACACCACTCACGAAATGCATCCTATAACACATCAACTGTTTCCGGTAAAATAAAACATTCATCAGACGTGAACGAAACACTTCTATGGCATCTAAGATTGGGACATATTAATCTAAAGAGGATCCAAAGGTTGGTGAAAGACGGTTCACTAGAGTCTCTCCAAGTTTAACCGATTCCAACCTGCGAATCATGTTTGGAGGGTAAAATGACCAAGAGGGCATTCGGAGCCAAGGGGAATAGAGCCAAAGAAGTGTTAGAAATCGTTCACACAGACGTATGTGGTCCAATGTCAACCATGGCAAGAGGAGGTTACGAGTATTTCGTCACTTTTATTGATTACTACTCGAGGTACGGTTATATTTTCCTTATGAAGCATAAATCTGAGACCTTTGAGAAATTCAAAGAATTTAAGGCTCAAGCAGAGAATCATAGGGAAAAATGTATCAAGTCTCTACGATCCGATCGTGGAGGCGAGTACCTCAAATGATGAGTTTTTGAACTACTTGTTTCGGAAGAAGGATTGCATCCCACCGACCGCATCCCGAACCCCTCAACAAAACAGGTTGCAGAGCCAAGAAAACAGAACTCTTTTGGAAATGGTTAGATCAATGATGTGTTATGGATCTTCCCAAGTCGCTCGGGGTCATGCCTTGAAACAAATGCCACATTCTAACTTGGTGCCATCCAAGTCGGTTCCCAAAACTCCCAAAGAATTGTGGACCCATGCAAGCCTAGTTTGAGACACATGAGAATTTGGGGGTGTCCGCCCTACGTGTTGGACAAGGAAGCGGAAATTGATCCTCGATCGTAATTAAGGTTGTTTATAGGATACACCGAGGGAACAAAAGGGTGTATGTTTTATGGTCCCAAAGATCAAAAGGTGGTCATAAGCACCCACTTTAGATTTTTTGGAGGAAGACTATATGAACGAAAGAAGACCCGTATGAGATTACCTTAAGTGAGCTAAGGGGCTAATCTCATTGCTAACTCGCATAAGATGATATACCAAACGACACACTTTCACAACCGGAGCCTCGTCAGAGTGGGGGGTTGTGAGAGAGCCCCGAGAGATTCATGGGGATAGGAGAGTCCTCGACTTGATTCCCTGGACAAGATGAATCGCACCCCATGGACATATGATGTGGCAATCCAAGATAAGGATGCGGTTTCTTGGCAAAAGGCAATGAAAGCAGAAATGGGGTCTATGGATCATAACAGAGTGTGGGAGCTAGTCGAACCACTTAATGGGGTCAAACCTATTGGTTGCAAGTGGGTATACAAGAGAAAGAGGGGACCGGACGGGAAGGTGGAAACCTTCAAGGCAAGGCTTTTGAAGAAAGGTTATACTCAGAAAGAAGGGATCGATTATGAGGAAACCTTCTCACCTGTAGCAATGCTCAAGTCCATCCGGATTCTCTTGTCGATAGTCACAAGATCTCTCGATTTTTGAAATCTGGCAAATGGATGTCAAGATGCCTTTCCTTAACTAAGTCTTGATGAGGAAATCTATATGCAACAACCCCAAGGCTTCATTGAAAAGGGACAAGAGCACCAAGTTTGTAAGCTCATGAAGTCCATTTACGGACTCAAACAGGCATCCAGAGCTTGGAACCAATGTTTTGATCATGTTATAAAGTCTTACGGGTTTGATCAAAATGAGTTCAAGAGTTTTGTGTATAAAAAGCGTGTCGGAACTGCATTGGTATTCTTAGTACTATACGTAGATGACATTCTGCTCATCGGGAACGATGTAAAGGTGTTATCAGACGTAAGGGCATGGCTTTCAAAACAATTTGATATGAAGGACTTAGGGGAAGCCGGGCACATCCTTGGGATCAAAATCACTAGAGATCGTAAGAAAAGGATGATAGGCTTATCGCAACCTTCATACATAGATACTGTCTTGAAACGATTCAGCATGCAGGATTCCAAGAAAGGCTTCGTACCTTTCAGGCATGGAATCCATCTATCCAAGAAAATGTGCCCTAAGACACAAAAGGAGATAGATGACATGAGAGGCATTCCTTATGCTTCGGTTGTCGGAAGCCTTATGTATGCAATTCTGTGTACGGGACCGAATATCTGCTTTGCCGTTGGCATGGTGGCAAGATATCAGAGTAACCCGGGATGGCAGTTAAAAACATTCTGAAGTACCTGAAAAGAACTCGAGATAGAATGTTGGTTTATCAGTCAGATAGTCTAATCCCCATCGGCTACACGGACTCGGATTTCCAATCAGACTTAGATTCCAGAAAATCTACCTCCGGTAGTGTGTTTTGCATGGGGGGAGGAGCCATGACGTGGAGAAGCGTTAAGCAGAAATGCATCGCAGATTCTACCATGGAAGCCGAATATGTAGTTTCTTGCAAGGCAGCGAAAGAAGCGGTTTGGCTCAAGAACTTCCTAGTGGACTTGGATGTGGTTCCGAATTTGCCCAGCATAATCATTGTTTATTGTGACAATGCCGGAGCAGTTGCAAATTCAAGGGAACCAAGAGCCCACAAGGCCAGCAAACACATTGAAAGGAAATATCATCTTATACGAGATATCGTTAAGAGAGGAGATATAGAAGTGGCAAAGATCGCGTCAGAAGACAACCTAGCTGATCCATTCACAAAGGGTCTGCCTCTGAATACATTCGAGAGACATGTGAAAGGAATGGGTGTCAAGACCGTTACCAATCTGCTTTGAGTATATGTGGGAGACATTATTAGGTTCGTGTAGATGGCATTAGTATGCTGATGTATACTTAAAAGCAGACTTTGAGTATAAGTGGGAGATTGTTGGGATTATACAGGAAAGTATGCTTTTACTTTGTATAATCAGACTAACTGAATTTTGGACTTATTTACTGAAATAAATTGTTTATCACTGATACTTTAAATATCATCGTATGTTACATATATTTACTGCACAACTGTTCATTAAATAGTACGTGTTACATTGTAGTTAATTAAGTGATATCAAGATCACAGAAGATTAAATTAACAGTTCCTTGTAACTAAAAGTACACCATTCACGACCTAGATGGAAATGAACAATCCATCGTGAGAGGTTGTAGTGTAAGGCTCAGATTGGTTTGTCTTGACCAAGAGATTACACTAGTGCATGACTGATGCATTGAAGAGGACCTCTACAGGAGGATAAATTCTTCTAACCTAATCAAAAGAATTAGACCTCAGTGGTTAGTTATTTCTTAATCTTTGTCCCTTAAATAGGATTGCGTGTGGTTAGTAACTATTGCTTTGACTTATTATGGGAAGAGAATCAGTGAGATTCAATACCCTATATCTTGGGCAATATTATTGGTCACATGCGATTGCTAAGATTTAATACGGAGAATCGTGTGCAAGTACGCTTGTTCGATTTGTTCCCTTGAGGTTCATAAAATTTTATCATACCAAATCTTGCAAGTGGAACTAGTTTCCCAGATGGATAATATGTTGAACCGCTCTTTACCAAGGATAGAAGATATTAATTAATGGAAAGCTATTTCAGTGGCTCAAATTATTTAATGGGCTAGATAATATTAAACACGGGAAATAATAACCGGGAGCCATATTAACTATAATATGGGTTAAGATGGATAGTGCAATATTAATTATGTAGTGGGATTAATTAATATTTATGGGCTTGAATAATATTGTGGCTCAATATTGATAATTCAAGGTCCATTGGAAGGTCCAATCTTAATTCTCCTAAAGGCCCCCCAAGTAGCCCAAAGATAAAATCCAATAACTAAAAAAAAGTTTTTAAAAATAAAATAAATCTTGTTGCTTATTTTTCCTTATTTTTCGAAAAATATGGATAAAAGGGGAGAAAGATTTTCTTTGAATTTTGTTATGGAATGAAGATATGTATTCTTGGAATACAAGATTATCTTATTAAATTCAAGAAATCTCCCACTTGGTTATTCATATTAGTGTTTTTCAAAATTTTGAAATATAAAGGGCAAGAAAGATTTTCTTGATTTTCTTGAAAAGATATTATGGAAGATATGTATTTCTTGAAGTACAAGTATATCTCATAAATTCAAGAAGATCCAAATCTTGAAATCTTGGACCATAATATTTCGAAAAACACCATAGCAAGATGAGGTGGGATTTTTGTGAAATATTTTAATTATGGGAAAAGGAATATAGGAGATATATTCAAGATTTCTTGGAGATCAAGAAAAGATTTTCCCACATTGTTTTCTTCCCTAAAAATCGCCCACCACCCCATCTATAAATAGGGGATGATTCTTTCATTCTCAAGTGCAATTCCATGTGCTGGAAAAATTAGTAAATCCACAAAAGTGGTGCAACAAAGTTTATTTTTCCTTTTGTTAATTGTTCGCGAGTATCCTTCCACCGGATTGTCGAGCAAGGACTAAGGAATACTTGGAAAGGACTTTTGGTGTGTTTTCATATACAAGACCATTGCCATTCCAAGAGGTAAGTTCACGTAAACTCGTAGTATTTCCGCATGCGTAGGATTTACGTGAATTATTTATATGCATGATTTGTTGTTGAAATTATTATTTGAATTAATATGGGTTAATTCATGCTAGTAATAATTGTTAGAATTAAATTTGTATTTAAATATTCATCCCGAATAGATCCGGGCAAATAATTCCCCAACAGCCTCGGGGTTGTTGCATATAGATTTCCTCTTCAAGACTTTCGTTAAGGAAAGTCGTCTTGACATCCATTTGCTAGATTTCAAAGTCGAGATGCATGTTGAATCGACAAGAGAATTCGGATGGACTTGAGCATTGTTTTCTGAGGAGAAAAGGTTCCCCATAGTCGATCCCTTCTTTATGAGTATAACCTTCGCCACAAGCCTTGCCTTGAAGGTTTCCACCTTCCCTCCCGGTCCTCTTTTCCTCTTGTATACCCACTTACGTACCAATGGGTTTGACCACATTAAGTGGTTCGACTAAATTCTCCCACACTCTGTTATGATCCATAGAACCCATTTCGACTTTCATTGTTGTTTGCCAAGAAACCGCATCCTTGTCTTGGATTGCCTCGTCGTAAGTCCATGGGTCTGATTCATCTTCACCGGGGACTAAGTCCGAGGACTCTCCTATCCCCATGAATCTCTATGGTTATCTTACAACCCTCCCACTACGATGAGGTTTCGGTTGTGTAAGTGTGTCGTTTGGTATGTCATCTTGTATAGTTGGCACTGAGGTTAGCCCCCTTAGCTCATTTAGGGTAATCTCACTTCTGGGCTTTCTTTCGTTCATATAGTCTTCTTCCAAAAATCTAAAGTGGGTGCTTATTACCACCTTTTGATCTTTCGGGACCATAGAACATACACCCTTTTGTTCCTCGGGGTATCCTATAAACAAAATTTTTAATTCTCGATCGAGGATCCAATTTTCCCTTTTCCTTGTCCAACACGTAGGGCAGACACCCCCCAAATTCTCATGTGTCTCAAAACGGGCTTCGCCGGTCCCACAATTCTTTGGGAGTTTTGGGAACCGATTTGGATGGAACCAAGTTCAAAATATAAGTCGTTGTTTCCAAGGCATGACCCCAGAATGACTTGGGTAGATCCGCATAACTCATCATTGATCTAACCATTTCTAAAGAGTTCTGTTTCTTCGCTCTGCAACCCCATTTTGTTGAGGGGTTCTGAAAAGCGCTAATGATATACAATCCTTCATCCGACAAGTAGTTCAAAAACTCATCGCTGAGGTACTCGCCTCCACGATCAGATCGTAGAGACTTGATACGTCTTTCCCTATGATTCTCTGCTTGAGCCTTAAATTCTTTGAATTTGTCAAAAGTCTCAGATTTATGCTTCATAAGAAAAATGTAGTCGTACCTTGAGTAATCATCAATAAAAGTGAAAAAATACTCATAACCTCCTCTTGCTTTAATTGACATTGGACCACATACGTCTGTGTGAACGATTTCCAACACTTCTTTGACTCTATTCCCCTTGGCTCCGAATGTCCTCTTGGTCATTTTACCCTCCAAACATGATTCGCAAGTTGGGATTGATTCAACCCGGAGAGACTCTAATGAACCATCTTCTACCAACCTTTGAATCCTTTTTGGATTAATATGTCCCAATCTAAGATGCCATAGAAGTGTCTCGTTCACGTCTGATGAACGTTTTCTTTTATTGGGAACAGTTGATGTGTTATAGGATGCATTTCGTGAGTGGTGTGCACAGTTAATTGTATAGAGATTGTTCGACAACGTTCCATGACAAATAAATTTATCATAAAGAGAAATGGTAACAACTTTGTCAAAAGTAACCGAATATCCATCAAGGTGGAGTTTAGAAACCGAAATTAAATTCTTTCTAAAACTAGGAACGTAAAGAACATCTCTTAAAATTAAAACTCTGTCTTCAAAAGACAAGTGCACTTCTCCCACTGCTTCAGCTGCCACTCTTGTAGCATCGCCCAGTGTGATGAGGATCTCACTCCCACTAAGTTGCCGGGTCCGCTTGAACCCCTGTAAAGTGAAACAAACATGATCAGTGGATCCCGTATCCACCACCCATAAATGGGAGGCATACGCCGCTAAACAAGTTTCAACAACTAGTGCTTGACAATTACCTTTCTTTCCATTCCTTTTGGGTTTGGAACAGGCTGACCTCCAATGTCCTTTTTCACCGCAGTTGAAGCACTTCCCCTTAGCTGGCTTACTCACTCGTTGACCTCACTTCACCTTTTCATTGCCCTTGGCAACACTTGAGTTCACTTGCTTGTGGCCTTTATCCTTTTTCTTTTTCTTACCACCCCTTGGCCTAGAAGAAGAAGAAGGTATGTTTCCCACCAAGGCTTGGCTCTTTTGCCCCAATATCGCCTCTGCCGAGACTAAAGCTTGCAACAGGTCAGGCATCGAGAACTTCTGATTGTTCATTTGGTAGTTCAGCCTGAACTGTTCAAAAAAATTTGGCAGAGAGTGGAGCACGAAATCGATTTGGGTCTCGATATCGTATTCAGCTCCAAGAACCTCAAGTTTGTTAAGGTGAGCCATCATCTGGAGAACGTGCTCCCTTACGGGCGTTCCCTCCACCATTTTCATAGAGAGCAAGTCCCTCATGGTGATCTGATGAGCCACACGGTTCTGATGTTGAAACATCGCTTTAAGACTAGTCATGATGTCTGTAGCAGTCTCAACGTTTTGGTGTTGGTGTTGCAACACATCTGACATTGAAGCCAAGATGGTACACTTTGCCCTTTCGTTGGAACGCTCTCAGTCAGCATACTCTTTCTTAACCTCTTTAGTTGACTCATCATTAGGCTTTTTTGGTTTAGGTGTAGTGAGAACCCAGTTATGGCTTTGTGCAATGAGGACAATAGTAAGTTTACGATTCCAATCAACGAAGTTTTCACAAGTAAGCAAATTGTCTTTAAGTATATTGAACAGTGGATTAAAAGGTTGCGACATGCTGAACTGAAATAAATAACAATTTGTATAAGCACAAACATATCACAAGGTTCGATCACATGTATCATATTAAAATCTCAAAAAAATATGAACATGCATCAGCCAACATCTCAAAACAGTTTAAATAAGCCATGTGGGATGGGTCATCATTTAAACACATTCAAGCAGGTTACAAACAAGAAAACAGTTACAAACCTTTAATATCCAGATTAATAGTTGGCTCCCACTTGACCAATATAAAATTGACAGGGACTTCGGGGAAGTATATTGTTGGGAGATGAATTTAATAAAGAGAGATTTTGATTAGATCCCAAAACCCCTGAGTATGACATGTTCAGGATAATCTTGATAGTTGAGTCGATTCGGGTTTTTAGAGTGTTCGTGATGTTATCTCCAAAAATGTATAGTCGCCAGATATAGATCGTGATAGGTTCACGACTTAGTGAGAAATCGAGAATCAAGACTCAAAGGAGAAATCGAGATATCAAGACTCAAAGAAACCGAGAATCAAGACTCAACGTGAGAAATCGAGATATCAAGACTCAAAGATGAAGACTCATGAAGATATCCGTGAAGACTCAAGTCATCAAGACTCGTAAGTCATCAAGACTCGTAATACATCAAGACTCAAGACTCGTAAGACCTCAAGACGCAGAAGATCAAGATCAAGATCAAGGATATCAAGGCACAAAGAATTATCAAGACTCGAGAATGTATCAATGCTCAAGATAAACCCAATGTTCCGAGGCATCCAAAATATCTATCCAAGGATTCAATATCGAGAAAAACGTGATTCCTTAGAAAAATAGATATTGCCCAAGACATTCTCATGCATAAAAGGAACTAAGACAAAGTGTTGTTAAGGTTATATCACTCGGAGATGTAACCAAAAAGAGCCGCCAGGTTGTCTACCTTTAACCGAGACAAAAGTCAAAAAGAAGAAGACAACATCAGACATCATCGACATCGATAAAGGATGTGTCACCAAAAAGATGTCAGAAGTACTAAGTTCCAGACTGCAAAAAGTGATGAAAAGCTACATGAAAAGCAGTTTACCTAAAACGTGCTAGGGAGTCTCAAACCCTAAATATAGCCGTTCATCACACACCATAAGAGGAAGCTCATGGAACTATCTCTTCCAACGGATAGTTTTTCAAGAGTGACCTTGGTGTATGCCTATAAATACTTGTGACCCTCTACATTGA
The DNA here is from genome assembly GCA_037126765.1 of Stenogyne calaminthoides. Classification (NCBI taxonomy): domain Eukaryota; kingdom Viridiplantae; phylum Streptophyta; class Magnoliopsida; order Lamiales; family Lamiaceae; genus Stenogyne; species Stenogyne calaminthoides. The sequence goes on from JBBCBC010000062.1 coordinate 397,122, forward strand.
AGGTTACGGGCAATTTGTAAGCAACTCAAGAGCTCAAACTTATTATTGCAAGTTGAAGCACTCGAAAAACCAAGAATTTCCCAAGTGTTTTATTTCTAAGAGAGCTCATTCCACTAAGCCTAGCTTGATAAGATATATCCAAAGCTTAGTCGAGATATCCTAGCCTTTGCATTGTTCTTAATTGTAAAGGATATCTCATCCTAGTTGGAAACCAACCAAGAAACCCCAAACCCTTTGTAAGGTAGTTTGAGTGTGATTGTTGGTGAGATTGGAGTTGTAAAGAGTTAGTAAACTACATTGAGGTAGTCAAAAAGATCTAGAGAAGAAGTGAGTAATCTATCTTGGATAGACAGAAAGCTTGTGTGTGTTTTGAGTTAGTAAACTACAGAGGTAGTCAGAAAGCTCAAAATAGAAAGGTTAGTAAACTACAGAGGTAGTCAGAAAACCTTAGGAAGTGATTAGTGAATTTCTCTGAAGAGATCAGGGAGAGTGGACGTAGGAGCTTGAGTCTCTGAACCACTATAACTTGCTGTGTTCTTTGCTTTCTGTTTTGTTTTGATTAACTGTTGCATATCTTTAAACTAAAAGCATATTTTCACTGACATTCAGTTGGAATCAATCCACTAAAGTTGCATCCAATCAATCACGCCTAATCACTGCTCCATTAAACAGAAGCTTTTTCAAAGAAAAGCTTAAAACGAGTATAAACTAAGGGCCAACCATTCCGCACATCTGAGTAGCTAGAACAGATAGTTACCAAACTGAACTTACTCTTTCCGAGGGTTCAAGAAGTTAGTTATCCGATCCAAGCAACTCAGATCTCTCTGAAAACTCGGATCGGTTGGGATTATCTCGAGGTATCTGAAAGCGACTCGGGATCACCGCCTCGTAGACTTTGACTCAGAGCGATTTGTGCTTCTCGGACCAAATCATCGTGACAAACTGACCCAAGTGACCTCGAGAAAGAAAAATTTTAAAAACACTGAACACGTGTATTCCCCCCCCATACACGTGTAAGACTCGTTTACACCGGGACCAACAAGTGGTATCAGAGCAGTGATTCAACTTGACCACCTGCTTTGTTGACCAAAGTCTTAGTTGCTAAAATACTTGTGGTCTATCTGAACAGATCTTATTTGCTGAATTCTTAAAAGACTTAGACAAAAATGTCTTCTAAGAAACTTCCCATGTTCTCGATGAGAACTATGATTTATGGAGATCGAGAATGCAGGGCTCACCAGATTCCAAACATGAACGTATGTGGAGAGTGGTCTCTGAAGGGTCATTCCAATTTACTATGGTGAATCCCAGAGGAACAGAAAATGAGAGAAATGATCCCCGAATAGAATTTCCTAAGTCTGATGACCAACTTACTCCTGAGGAGAGGAAGTTAGTTAATCTAGTGTTGGGAGATGAATTTAATAAATGATATATGATTTTGATTTGATCCCAAAACCCCTGAGTATGACATGTTCAGAATGATCTTGATAGTTGAGTCAGGATTCAGTTTTAGAATATTCAGGATGTTATCTGCAAAATGTATAGTCAGCAGATATAGTTCAGGATAGGTTCTGAAGACTCAGTATGGAATCGAGATATCAAGACTCAAGAGATACCGAGAAATCAAGACTCAAAGACGAAGATTCAAAGTATCGGTCCAAGAGACTCAAAAAGACTCTAAAGACTCGTAAGACCCTGAAGACTTAGAAGACTCTGAAGACGCAAGATCAAGATCAAGATCAAGATCAAGAATACTGATGGCACAGTAATTACTGAAGACTCAGTAATGTACTGAATGCTCAGTATGAACCTGAATGTTCCGAGGCACTGAATATATCTATCTTAAGGATGCAATACTGAGAAAGACGCGATTCCTTAGAAAGTTAGATATTGCCAAGACATTCAAATGCAGACAAAAGGAACTAAGTCAGAAGTGTTGTTAAGGTTATATCAAACTCAGTGTTTGTAACCAAAAGAGCCGTTGAAGGTGTCTACCTTTAACTGGAGACAAAAGTCAAAAAGAGGAAGACAACATCAGATAATAATCGATAATCGACAAAAGGATAAAGTCGCAAAAAAAAGATGTCGTAAGTACAAAAGTTCCAGATCGCAAAAAAGTGAAGACCGGCTACATGAAAGGCTATTGCCTAAAACATGTTAGGGAGTTTCAAACCCTAAATATAGCCGCTTTCACACACCATAAGAGGAAACTCACGGTTGTCTCTCCAACGGATAGTTTTCAAGAGTGACCTTGGTGTATGCCTATAAATACCGGGTGACCCTCTACATTGTAAGGTTACGGAAATTTATACGCAACTCAAGAGCTCAAACTTATTTTTGCAAAAGTTAAAGCACTCGAAATACCTTGAAATTCCCAAGTGCTTCTACATTGAAGAGAGCTCACTATACTAAGCCTAGCTTGATAAGATTTATCCAAAGTTTAGTCGAGATATCCTAACCCTTTGCATTGTGCTTCATTGTAAAGGATATCTCATCCTAGTTGAAACCAATCGAGAAACCCCAAACCCTTGAGAAGGTAGTTGGGGTGTGTTTGTTGGTGAGAAAGAGTTGTAAAGAGTTAGTAAACTACGCCGAGTAGTCTCTAGAGGAGAAGTTAGTAAGCCACGTGGGTAGTCCAAAGCTTGTGTGTGATTGAGTAAGTAAACTACGGAGGTAGTCGAAAACTCAAGGTCGGGTTGAGTAAGTAAACTACGTGGAGTAGTCGAAAACTCAGGCCGAAGGAGTAAGTAAACCACGAGGTAGTCGAAAAGCTCGTGTTGATAGTGAATTTCTCCGAGGATTAGAGAGAGTGGATGTAGGAGCTTGAGTCTCTCGAACCACTATAATCTACTTTGTGTTCTTTATTGCTTTCTTATATGTGCTTAATCACAGCATTGACTTGATTTTTGAAAGCATACTTTTCAATCGATATTCAGTTGGAATCAATCCAATGAAGTTGCATAAGTGAATCACAACCTAATCACTATTTCATAAAGGGAAGGTTTTCAAAGAAAGCTTAAAACGAAGTATAAACTAAAGGGCTAACTATTCAAGACGACCGAAAGTAGCTAGAACAGAGATAGTTACCAAACCGAACTCTCATTTGAGGATTCAATAAGTTAGTTATCCGATCCAAGCAACTCAGATCTCCGACACTTCGTGACTCCGCTAGGATTATCCGAGGTATCTAAAAGCGACCAGATCACTGCCTCAAAGAGACTTTGACTCGAGCGATCGTCAGGCTTCTCGAGAACCTAATCTTCGTGATTATCTCGACCCAAGCCGACCTCGAAGAAAAAAAAAATTTAAAAACACTAACACGCAGTATTCCCCCATACACGCGTGTAAGACTCGCTTGCACCGACCAACAAGTGGTATCGAGCAAAGGGTTCAAATTGACCACTACTTGTGGTTGACCAAAATTTTATTTTCAAAAATACTTGTGGTCTATCTGAACTGATCTTATTTGCTGAAATTTTTTCTTTTCAAAAGATCAGATAAAAATGTCTTCTAAAAAACTTCCCATGTTCTCAGTGGAGAACTATGATCTATGGAGACTAAGAATGCAGGCTCATCTGTATTCCAAGCATGAAAGAATGTGGAGAGTGGTTACTGAAGGACCATTCCAATTCAATATTGTGAATCCCAGAGGAACAGAAGATGAGAGAATCGATCCTAGAGCTGAATTGCCAAAGTCAGATGATCAACTTACTCCTGATCAGAGAAAGTTAGTCAATCTTGACTATATTGCCAAAGATACAATCTATAGCACTATTGATGATTGTGTTATGAGAAAGATCTCTTACTGTGAAAATTCAAAAGAAATATGGGATACACTTGCTAAGATTGCTCAAGAAGAAAAGGAGTCTGAAGAAAGTTCCAGCTCCTCAGTAGAAATGTGCTCAGAAAGTGACAGAGATGACATCTGTCTCATGGCTGTAGGAGAGGTAAGTTCTTCTATCTCTGTTGTTGCTCCTACACTAGCACAAGAGTTTTCAAGTTCAACTGTAAACAGCCAATTTGACCTAATGGACTCTTTTGAGAATCTTATGAAGGATTATGCTATTTTACAAGAACTGCTAAATGAAACTCAAGAGCAGAATAAGGAACTGAAGGCTAAAAATCTAAAATGGAAAGACTCTAGCAAAACTGAGATCACTTCTCAATTAATGGGAACTACTGATGAACTGGATGTTCTGAAAGTACAACTCTCAGAGAAAGAGAAGTTGATAATGTCCCCTAATCGAAAGCTAGAGAAAATCCATCAAGAGATTCAAATAATCGAATCGAAGTTCGATGACCTCTCTGAGAAGCATAAAACTCTACAGAACTGTGAGGATAGTGTACAGAAGAAGTTAACTCTATTGAATAAAGCATCTAAGGTAATAGATGAAATTCAGAGTTACCAGAGATTCGTGACTATAAAAACTGGATTGGGATTTATTCCAGGGGGAACCTCACAAGGTCATCTAAATGCTGCATCAAGTAGCAAGAAGACAATCTTTGTAAAACCAGTGGCACCTACACTTCAAGCTGAAGTAATGCCCAAGGTTGTAGACAAGGAAAAGGACCTATGGTCTCAAGAAACCAAATGATCGGGTTAGAAAGCCCAAACCTCGGTGAAGGCTAGAAAACTCGAAAGCGCCGGGCTGGAAAGTTTCGAGCAAGTACTTCAAAGCCTCAGCTAAGAATGCAAACCCTGAAAGGCTCCACATCAACCATCGAGGAATCCTCGATGAGAAACACTCAAATAGAGACATTCTCAATCAAGAGACCAAGTCCTCAAAGATAATCGAAGACCAGATTTCAAAGATGCATAACCAACCTCACTTGCCTAAGGGTAAAGGTTATCTCAACCCGAAATCATCAAAGATTTAGACCACCAAGACAAAAGCTCTAAGCATCCAATGTAAGGCTTGAACCTAAGAAGAATTCAAAAGCCCATGTTCATGCTAAAAGCTAAAGACACATACACAGAAAACTGCTAAGGCACCCAGAGTAGTAGATGTGTATGTTGATGTTTATGGAAGACAAATTAGCCACTCTAAAGTGATTAGAGTTGTCAGGCAGATTTGGATCCCGAAAGGTACAGCTAACCAGATAGGACCCTATACAAATTGGGTACCACAGATCTAATCTGTTTTTCAGGAAAACAAAAAAAAAAGGCACGGAACTGAATGAAGATATCAATAGCCCTGTTGAAAGAGGATCTGAGATGTCATTGTTGGGAAGATGAATCTCCTTCATGGACTTCAAGAGAAATCAAGCTGAAGAAGGAACTTCATCAGAGATCATGTCGAGAAAAAGGACATAAGGATGGAGAAAATTCATACTGATAAGCAGAGAGCTGATATCTTGACTAAACCCTTGGTTAAATCAAGACGTCAGGAACTTTCAATTGAATTGGGGATGTTAGAACCAGGTGTATAGAGTAAAACTGAAAAATTGAAGATTTTCAGATGCATGAAGCTTTCTCAGAATTCTACTGAAAAGCTCAGGATAAAATGGAAATGCTAAATCGAGTCTCGTGAAACTCCTGATTTGATCAAGGACAAGATTTCAAGAGAATCTGTCAACCCATTCAAGATTTCAAGATATAACGACATTTTATCAAGGTCAAGACTTTCGTAAGACTGATAGGAGAAATTAGTCTGAAGAAGTTATGACTCGTGAATACAAAACACCTAAGGAATGTTTTGGGCGGGATCGTTTGAAATTCCGAAGAAGGTCAATACCATTTAATGCTCGCTACATTAATGACCAATGAGGATATTTTTAAGGCTTACTTTTTCGAGATCGCTTGTTCAGATACCCGATTAATCGGAGATTAATCTCAACCGCTGTTTTTCACCTAACCAATGCGATTCCCCACGATCTCAAAGTTATATATACCCCAATAAGCCATTCAAGCCAAAATTTTATCAAACCCTTCGTTCCCAAATCCTCTGCAGTAAATCCCCTTTGCCCAGAAATTTCCAAACCCTAAAGCTTCAATCTCTTCAATCAATCTCTAAAATGGCCCCAACCTTGTTCGAGATTAGCCAAACCAACAAGCCATGGTACGAGTTCGTTGTCTCACTCGAAAAGCACAACCAACTCAAAGCCGTAAGAGGAGGCTCGCAGATATGATTTGATCAAGCTAAACTCACTCAACTAGTCGCTAACCCACTGCACCGTGTAAGTTTGTGAAAGAGGTAATCAATTCATCTATAACTCAAGATAGATGAAGAGGGATGTATGCATTCTAAGTTAATCAGATCACATTTAGAGCGATCGTTCAAATACATCGATTTTGAGAGGGATCTGTATATAGTTCCGAAAAATCTGAATGATGTTTTTGAGCTCTGTGATAGAGGAGAGGATCCTGCTATGTATATGTCAGGAAGAGAGCAAGAGTACTTAGATAGGATTGCTGAGAATCCCGGAAATTTGAGGCTTACATTGCATAAAAAGGCTTTAAAGCCACAAATATCGTGTGTTGATGGATATTGTGAGCAAGAGCATCATGAGTCTTATGGGGAGTTTTGAGCAAATCAGCACCCCGAAGCTCAGATTGATGGCGGCGATCGAGGCCTCACCCACCACCGACTTCAACTGGCTGAAATTTTTGATTCAGACGGTGAGTGAGTAGACCAAAGTTTTGAAGAAGGTTGACGGGGCGATTTCGATAAAAGGCAAGATCCACAATGCCACCAAAATTGCTTATATTTTGGAGATGTGCGAGAGGAGGAGGAGGATATCTTTGCCAATTCGACCCCATTCCCTAAGTCCAAAATTCTTTTAAGCCCATTGTCGCAAAGAAGGTGCCATCGGGGAAGAGAGAGAAAAGAAGGTAGAATCACCAAATATGATTAAAAAGAGACTCAACAAACCAGGGGGAAGGTTTTGTTGAGGGCAAAATGGAGCAGATGCTAAAATGATGAAGCGTAAGAACCTTGCCCCAAAAGCGCAGAAGATTGGTGGTTCTCACCGATGAAGATGGCAAAAGATTCTTCTGAGGAGATTCAACCCGAGGGCCAAACCGACGAGTTCGCCATTGCAAGTTTTGGCTCAAAGTTATCTCAAAGGCACAAGAACAAATTTTAGGAGCAGGTGTCTTCTCGAGGTGCTTGAGACATCTCTAAGTTCGATAAAATTTCTCGAAATTTTCAAAGGAACTCAGCCCTCGTGAGATTCCCTATCAAGATGTCTGCAGCTCGATGATAGAAGAAGAGCCAACTCGTAACCAACTGGAGGAAGTGTCACCAGACCCCAACCTACTCGGATGCTGGTAAGGACCTCGACTACACAACCTTCAAAGGCTGCTGAGAATCAGGAGCAGAATATTCTTGATGAGCTCCTAAGAGATCTACTGCTTGATCCCTTAGCAGAAGCTTCAACTGAACCAGAGAGCCCGAGATGGAAGAAGGGCGAGGCTGAAGAAGGCGAATGGAGGAGCAAGGGGGAATGGTTCATTCTTGACCGCTACCCTGAGCTCAGCTCATACCCTAATCTGCAAGATGTTTTCTTCAGATTAAGAACAACTGTGTTCATCCTCAATCAGACTCTTCCCGAGATGGTTGATATTGCTGCTTTCAGAGGGGAAGACTGGTGGAATGAGGAAACAAATTTTTCGACCGAACTTCTCGGGGTTGTATGACAAAGCTCAGATGAAACACTCCGATTTTGATGAGTCGTTCGGAGGAAGTTAAATTAAAAAGAAAGCTATCCGGGTTGTTGCCCCCAAGCAAATGGAGACAAATCTCAAGATGGAGATGGGGACCAACAGGAGATGTTGAGGATCGGCCCTCAAATGGAAAAGGAAACTTCTGTTGCTGATCAACCCGAAATTGGTCAACATCGATCGGTTAAGACTCTTCGACCGAGGCTCGGAGGAGACCGAGCTCGAGAATGAAGTCAAGCTCAGATGATCAAACAAAGACAGAAGATGCGTATGATCCTGAGATTGATCTCACTCCCTTGGTGGAGAAACTTGAGAAGGTTGAGCCAATAATGATCAAGATTGCTCGATGGAAGGAAGAAACATCGCCAATCAAGCTCGGGGATTTATGGAAGGTCTTAGTCACTCTTCAGAGCTGGTGCTAATACAAAACACTCTGACCTCTCAGATGACCTCCATGGAAGAAAAGCTGAATGAAAAGCTGGAGGGAGTCAAGGATGAGTTGAGTGCTGAAATGAAACAGAAGCACCAGGAGTCAACTGCATTTCTAGAGGTGAAATTGGCAGAGATGAATGATGAAATGATAAAATCTGCTGTTGAGGAAATGAGCTCAGTACTCATGACCAAGATGACAGAGATGCTTAAGGAGGCTTTCTCTGGCCAGTTTGCCCACTTATCTGAAGAATTATCTGTGGCTAAGAACCACATCAGGAGAATGGAAGACGAACAAGATCAGATAGCAGGAGAAGTTCGTTGTGTGAGCAAAGAGCAATATCACATGGACACAGCACTCTCCAGACTTCTTCCAAATTACGGTGCCAAGAAGGGGGAAAAGGAAGGTGAAGACCTCAGGAAGTTCATGGCACGTACTTTGGAGAAGAAGGCTCAGAAAGATGCTGAAATGTACAATCTATCCAAAGCCTTAAAAGAAGTCGAATGTACTGAGAAGTTGAAGTTCGCTCAGGTAGAGAAGCCCATCTACACTCGAGTTTCTGAGCAAACCATGCTTGAGGTTGCAAGAGAGAAACCGAAAAGTTAGAGCAAAGGTTGGAACAAGCCAGTCGTCTTCCAATTTCCTATGAAGAGGAAAGCCTTGGGCGTTGTTCAACCTGAAAGCAAGCGTGCGAAGGCTTCTAAGCCAATCCAGAGAAAGCTGATTCTGGATGATGTAGATGCGGAAGAATCTGAGTCTCAACCTCAGAAGAAAGTCTTCAACACGAGAGATGCTCTGAAGACACTCCAAATAGAACAAGCTAAGAAAGCTGCTGCTTCGGTCTCGTGAGCGCCTGTGGATCGTAAAGAAGATAGAAGAAGAGCGTAAGGCGAAGGAGTGAATTCGTGAAGTTTATGAGCAAGAGGAAAGAGACATCAAACGCACTAAAGTGGCCCCACGTTGATAAATGGATGCCTATCAAACTCAACAATATGTGGGAAGAAGTCAAGAGAACCTTCTGGTTCAATTATGATGTTCTCAAGGAATGGAGAGGGAAAGCTCGATCGTAATGAAGCATTCATTGAATATCTCCTAACCTTCTATCCAAAGTATCTATTGTATCGGATTAACCTTGGATGAAGGAGAGGTACGATAGTAGCCCCGGTCCATATTCCTATCCTCCTCCAAGACTTGGTAATGGCTTGGTAAATGAGAAGGCCATTACTCAAGAGATTGCTCAGTATGCTGGTCAGTTGGGTCTAACAGGAAACAGTCCAGACATCATCAAGGAGATAAATGAGCTGAAGAAGAGATTCTTCTGAATGTTCGACCTCGGAGGTGCCCAATCGATGAAGTTGAGAATGAAGCAAACCAAGAGCGTAAGATCAAGAGCCAAATCAAGATCAAGATCAAGACTCGTAAGATTCTCGTAATCTTTAAATTTTTGTCTTTTTGATTTTGTTGATAAACTCATTGTAATCTGTAATGGGATACCAATCATCAATGAAGATTTATCATTATGCTCAAAAGATAATATCTCATTATCTTATTTACATGTCTTTTATTTTGATATGCCTGAATGTATGTCTCTGAACTGATTGTATGATGATATGAGGGAAATTGTCTGAATATGGGAAATTGTTTAAGTATTTGGTAATGAACTATTTAAAGAGATTCATTACTGAAGAAATTGTTGGAGACTCTCTGAAATTGTTGGGAGATTCTCTGATTCAGAAATTGTTGGGAGACATAACCTTCTTGTAATAGAATAAACTGAAACCTGAGTATAGGTTATATGTTTGTAACAAGATAGGTTTTGGCATCATCAAAAAGGGGGAAATTGTTGGGAGATGAATTTAATAAAAGATATATGATTTTGATTTGATCCCAAAACCCCTGAGTATGACATGTTCAGAATGATCTTGATAGTTGAGTCGATTCGGGTTTTAGAATATTCAGATGTTATCTCGCAAAATGTATAGTCACAGATATAGTTCAGATAGGTTCTCAAGACTCAAAGATGGAATCGAGATATCAAGACTCAAGAGATACCGAGAAATCAAGACTCAAAGACGAAGATTCAAAGTATCAAGAAGAGACAAGACTCTAAAGACTCTAAAGACTCGAAGACCTCAAGACTCAAGACTCAAGATGCAAGATCAAGATCAAGATCAAGATCAAGAATATCGATGGCACAAAGAATTATCAAGACTCGCCAGAATGTCTCAATGCTCAAGATGAACCCGAATGCCCGAGGCAATCAATATATCTATCCAAGGATGCAATCATCGAGAAAGACGCGATTCCTTAGAAAGTTAGATATTGCCAAGACATTCAAATGCAAACAAAAGGAACTAAGTCAGAAGTGTTGTTAAGGTTATATCAAACTCAAAGTTGTAACCAAAAGAGCCGCTTGAAGGTGTCTACCTTTAATCGAGACAAAAGTCAAAAAGAGGAAGACAACATCAGACCATATTGACAATCGACAAAGGATGTGTCGCAAAAAAGATGTCGGTACAAAAGTTCCAGACTGCAAAAAGTGAAGACCGGCTACATGAAAGGCTATTGCCTAAAACATGTTAGGGAGTTTCAAACCCTAAATATAGCCGTTTCACACACCATAAGAGGGAACTCACGAAGCTGTCTCTCCAACAGATAGTTTTCAAGAGTGACCTTGGTGTATGCCTATAAATACTGGTGACCCTCTACATTGTAAGGTTACGGGAAATTTATACGCAACTCAAGAGCTCAAACTTATTTTTGCAAAAGTTAAAGCACTCGAAATACCTTGAAATTCCCAAGTTCTTCTACATTGAAGAGAGTTCACTATACTAAGCCTAGCTTGATAAGATTTATCCAAAGCTTAGTCGAGATATCCTAACCCTTTGCATTGTGCTTCATTGTAAAGGATATCTCATCCTAGTTGGAAACCAATCGAGAAACCCCAAACCCTTGATAAGGTAGTTGGAGTGTGTTTGTTGGTGAGAAAGAGTTGTAAAGAGTTAGTAAACTACGCGAGTAGTCGAAAAACTCTAGAGGAGAAGTTAGTAAGCTCAGGTAGTAGTCCGAAAGCTTGTGTGTGATTGAGTAAGTAAACTACGGAGGTAGTCGAAAACTCAAGGTCGGGTTGAGTAAGTAAACTACGGGAGTAGTCGAAAACCTGTACGAAGTTGAGTAAGTAAACTACGAGGTAGTCGAAAGCTCGGTTTGATAGTGAATTTCTCCGAGGATCGCAGAGAGTGGATGTAGGAGCTTGAGTCTCGAACCACTATAACTGGCTGTGTTTTTTATTGCTTTCCTTATCTCAGGCTTAATCGCAGCATTGACTTGATTTTGAAATCATACTTTTCATCGATATTCAAATGGAATCAATCCAATCAAGTTGCATAAGTGAATCACAGCCTAATCACTATTTCATAAAGGGAAGGTTTTCAAAGAAAGCTTAAAACGAAAGTATAAACTAAAGGGCCAACCATTCAAGACGATCGAAAGCTAGAACAGATAGTTACCAAACCGAACTCTCATTTGAGGATTCAAGAAGTTAGTTATCCGATCCAAGCAACTCGGATCTCCGACACTCGTGACTCGGTTTGGGATTATCCGAGGTATCCGAAAGCATTTCGGGATCACCGTCTCAAAGAGACTTTGACTCGGAGCGAGCGTGGCTTCTCGTAACCTAATCTTCGTGATTATCTCGACCCAAGTCACCTCGAGAAGAAAAAAAAGTTTTAAAACATCAACACGTGTATTCCCCCCCCCATACACGTGTAAGACTCTTTTGCACCGGGACCAACATCTAGACTATATTGCTAAAGTCACACTATACAGTACAATTGATGATGGTGTGATGGGAATGATTTCTCACTGTAATACTGCAAAAGAAATTTGGGATACACTAGCAGTAATGTGCCAAGGCACAGATCATATCAAAGAAAACAAACTTTCAGTTGCAATTGGAAAGTTTGATAGTTTTGAAATTTAAGAAGGTGAATCTATAGACAAATTGGAAGTCAGATTCACTAGCATTATGAATGATCTAAATGCACTTGGAAAGAGATATCCACAGAGAGAACTGGCATTGAAAATTCTTAGAGGTCTTTCTAAGAAATGGGATATTCATGCAGTGGTGATTGAAAACACCAAAAACATTGATTCAATGCCGTACCAACAAGTCTTCTCTGAGCTGAAAGCCTATGAGTTTGTAATTGATAAGAAATCTAAAAAGGCTGACAGCAAAGATTATTCATCATCTAGTAAAAATGTGGCTTTCAAAGACAATGAGAAAACCTGTAAAACTAGAGAGTCTGAGAACTCCCTTGCTAAGAATCAGGATGAGCTTGAGGATAAGCTAGCACTGATGGCAAGGAGGTTTGAAAGACTTAATATTCGATATGGAAAATATAAAAACTATTACCTAATCACAAAACCGTAAGAAAGCTGAGGACAAATCAACTGAGAAGAAGAAGGACCTGAAAGCTGAAGGATCTTCATCCAAAAGAAAGGACTCCAAGTCCAAAGAAGAAAGTGATCAGGATGATGATGCCAACAGATGCTACAATTGCCAAAAGAAAGGTCACTTCCAGTATGATTTTCCTGACCTAAGTGCTAAGGAGAGAAGAGAAAGACAAGCTAAATGAGACAAGAAGTTCTCTAGCAAGAAAGCCATGGTTGCAGAAGAAGAACATTCTGAGGAAGGATCTAGTTCTTCAGATGAAATATTCTCGCATACGAAGGAAAATGATGATCTCTCGCCTAATGGTCATGAGGAGGTAAACTCTTCTTTCTCTGTTGTTGCTCCTACACTAGCACAAGAGTTGTCAAGTTCAACTGTAAACAGTCAATTTGATCTGATGGATTCTTTTGAGAGTCTGATGAAGGACTATGTTGTTTTACAAGAACTGCTAAATGAAACTCAAGAGCGTATTATAAGAATCAAGGTCGAAAATCTTAAGTGGAAAGACTCTAGCAATATCAAATCACTTCTCAATTAATGGGAGCTACTTGATGAACTGGATGTTCAAAGTACAACTCTCGAGAGAAAGAGAAGTTGATAGTGACCCCTCAATGAAAAGCTAGAGAAATCCACCCAAGAGATTCAAATTGATCGTAACTAAGTTCAATGACCTCTCTGAGAAGCATGAAACTCTACAGAACTGTGAGGATAGTGCGCAGAAGAAGCTAACTCTATTGAATACTGCATCTAAAGTAATAGATGAAATTCAGAGTTATCAGAGACCTGCCACTCTAAAATCTGGATTGGGATACATTCCAGGGGGAACCTCACAAGGTCATCTGAATGCTGCATCAAGGAGCAAGAAGACAATCTTTGTTAAACCAGTGGCACCTACACTTCAAACCAAGAAATGCCCAAGGTGTTAGACAAGGAAAAGGACCTATGGTTCCAATAAAAACCGAATGATCGTAAGAAAGCCCAAACCTCGGTGAAGGCCGGAAAACCCGAGCACTCAAAAGAGAAAATTTCGTAAAGTACTTCAAGCCTCAGCTAAGAATGCAAACCCGAAGGATCTCAAGATCAACCATCGAGGAATCTTCGAAGAGAAACACTCAAAGAGACATTCTCAATCAAGAGACCAATTCCTCAAGATAATTGAAGACCCAAATTTCAAGAGACAGCAACCCGAACCTCACTTGCCTAAGGGGGTAAGGTTACCTGAACCCGAGTCAACAAAGATTCAAACCGGCTGCACAGAAGCCAAAGCAAATGAACAAAAGGCTTGTACCAAAGAAAAATTTTAAGGCTCATGTTCATGCCAAGGCTAGCACTCATACACAGAAACTAATAAGGCACCCGTGAGTAGTAAATGTGTATGTAGATGTTTATGGAAGATGATCAGCCACTCTAAAGTGATTAGAGTTGTCGTGCGATTTGGATTCCGAAGGTACAACTAACCTTGTAGGACCCTACACAAATTGGGTACCTAAGAATTGATCTGCTTTTCAGAGGAAAACAAGGGCACCGAAGTTGATTGAAGATCACATAAGACCGATGAGTGGAGATGAAATTGCCCTCTCGCCAGATGGTATCTTGACAAAGGATGCTCAAGACATATGACAGATTCAAGAAGATACTCAAAGGACTATGTTGAACAAAGAGGCCCTCAGATCACATTTGGAGATAACTCCAAGGATTGATCAAGGATATGGAACTTTGGAAATCGACTTCAGTTCATATCCATGGTGTTTCATATGTATCTGGATTGAAGCATAATTTGCTTTCAATAAGCCAATTCCGTGATAAGGGTTTTAATGTTGAGTTCTCTAAGAACTTATGTTATGTGAAAGATGATATCTCACAGAAAATATTGCTGACTGGTACAAGAAAAGGAAATGTGTATCTTGCTGATTGGAGTTCAACTCCTAAAGATACATGTTTGGTTGCTAAAAGTTCCACAGATACCAGTTGGTTATGGCATAAAAGAATGAATCACCCAATTTCAAAACCCCTCAATAAACTTGCAAGATTAGCTCTTGTGAGAGGGTTGCCAAATGAAGTGTTCAGTAAGGAACATGTTTGTGATGCGTGCCAAAAAGGAAAACAAGTTAAAGCATCATTTAAAAGCAAAGTAGATGTTTCTACTGAGAGAATACTTCAGTTGTTGCATATGGATCTTTTTGGTCCAGTAACACCAGTGAGCACTAATGGCAGGAAATATACACTCGTAGTAGTTGATGACTACTCAAGATATACTTGGGTCATATTCTTACTCAGTAAGAAGGGGACTCAGATAAAGCTGCCTGAATTACTGAAAATGCTCAGTATTGAAAAGAACCTGAGTGTGGTCAAAATCAGATCTGACAAAGGAACTTAATTTATAAACCATATTATATCTGATTATTGTGCAGCAAATGGAATTACTCATGAAACATCAGCTGCAAGGAACCCTCAACAAAATGGTGTTGCTGAGAGAAGGAACAGGACCTTAAAAGAAGCTGCAAGGACCATGATAGTGGGTTTAGATTCCTAAAAGATTTTGGGTCAAGTCCGTCAACATCGCATGCTATTCACAAAATGTATCCATGCCGACCAAGAGTCAAGGCAAAACACCATACGAGCTTTGGAATGAAAGGAAGCCTCTTGTTTCTTTTTTCGTTTGTGTTTGGTTGCAAGTGTTTCATACACAATAATGGTAAAGATCAGTTGAAAACATTTGATAGCAAAAGTCGATGAAGGAATATTCTTAGGATATTCTCAAGTCAAGAAAGCTTTCGAGTTTACAACCCGTAGGACTCTTATTGTGGAGGAAACACCCCATGTTGTTTTTTGATGAATCTACTTGTGTTCGGAAAAACAGAACATGATGCAGAAGAACATGAAGAGAATCACCAGATTAAGCCCTAAGAAAATCATCCACCAAGAGAATCACCACCTTGAATGGAGTGACGAAAAGGAATGACAAATCATCCATGGTGAACAGAAAGAACACACCAAGAAATCAACACCTTCTATGAATGGAGATGACTCACACTTCGAAGGCAAATTCTCGAATCTATCAACCAAAGAACAAATGTTCCGACAATATTCTCATGGAACTTCCAGGAGGATGGTGAGACTTTCTCCTTTCCGAAGTTTAATGAACTAACAACAACATTTCAAATGTTGAGGATATTATTGAAGGGGGAACATCTAGAAGAAGTTGGTTAATACTCATCCTAAAGTCGATTGTGGTGACTAACCGAAGGTTCCATGGAGAGAGTGCTTCGGTATCAAAGAAAGAGCTCATGCCATTGAAGATTCTCATTCGATTATCATGCATGGTTAATCAATTCTCAAGGAATGAAGGCAAATAGACCTCGAAAAGGCAAAAATCTATCCATTGTTTTTAAGAATATGAGAGATGAGAACAACAAAAAGGAAGTTCTAGTTGCACAAGGTTATTCCCATCAAATGGATGTGAAGAGTGCATTTATCGATTGTTTCTTGTATGTTGCCCAAAATAAAGAAAAGGTTTATGTGGAACAACCTCCCGGTTTGGAACAACCTCCGGTTTTCATGAATGACCAAGTTTACGTGCTCAGAAAAGCCTTGTATGGTCTTAAGCAAGCACCAAGAGCATGGTATGATACCCTTTTCTCGGTTTCTTCTCGACCACGATTTTGTCAAAGGAACTGCTGATAGAACTTTGTTCAGGATAGAAGATGGGGAAGATATCTTACTAGTTCAGATATATGTTGATGACATCATTTTTGGATCTCCAAATCATCAGTTGTGTGAAAAGTTTTCTACACTGATGAAAGGCAAGTTTGAGATGTCAATGATGGGAGAGATGAATTTCTTTCTAGGTCTTCAAGTGAAACAATCAAAAGAAGGAATCTTCATCAACCAGGCAAAGTACACCAGAGATCTGATTGCCAAATATGGTGTACAGAATTGCAATGCAGTTAGAATTCCCATGAATACTAACTACAAGATGGATCCTGATCCTGAAGGTAAATCAGTAAGTCACACTGATTATAGAGGGATCATTGGATCATTGCTCTATCTCAACCAAGTAGTAGGCCGATATAACATTTGATGTTGGGATATGTGCAAGATACCGTTAATCCTAAGGCTAGTCACATGGAGGTCGCCAAAAAGATATCAAGTATCTTAAGGGCACAAATGAATAGAGGATTGTGGTATCCAAATGATGATAACCTTGAAAGTTAACCGGTTATTCAGATGTCGATTATGGAGGTCAGAGAATTGACAGAAGTCCACTACAGAACTTGTCAATTTCTTGGAAGTAAGTGATATCTTGGTTTTCGAAGAAATGGGACCTCGATGGCAACCAAAGATCTTCAAGTTAATACATGGTCATTAGGAAGCAAACGGTGTTTTCTATTCTTTGCCTCGCATAACAATTAAGGGATTATAAGGTTGTAGCCAAATGAAGTACCCATATTTTGTGATAATAATAGTGCCATTGCTATTTCACAAAATCCGCATACACACCGTGCAAGCATGTAGATATCGACATCACTTCATCGAGATCATGTCGAGAAAAAGGACATCGGATGGAGAAAATTCATACCGATAAGCGTAGAGCCGATATCTTTACTAAACCTTTGGTTGAATCAAGATTTCGTGAACTATCGGTTGAATTAGGGATGTTGGAACCAGTGTATAGAGTAAATCAAAAAATTGAAGGTTTTCGGATGCATGAAGTTTTCTCGCAATTCTACCGAGAAACTCGAGATAAAATAGAAATAATGAAATCGAGTCTCGAGAAACTCGGATGTCTTCAAGGTCAAGATTCAAGATCATAATGACATTTTATCAAGGTCAATACTCAGTAAGACTGATAGGAAAATTAGTCCGAAGAGTAATGACTCATGCGACTCATTTATTGCTTAAAAAACTCAAGAATCATTAGCAATAAATAGCATAACACCTGAAGAGAATGTTTTTGGGCAGGACCTTTGAAATTCCAAGGAAGGTCAACAGTCATTAAATTCTCTGTTGCTTTTAATCACCAATGAGGTTAAAATGGCGGCTTACTTTTCGGAAGATAGTCCTTTCGCATACCCGATTAATCGTGGATTAATCTTAACCGTTGATTCTCACCAAACCAATACGACTTCCCACGAATCGGTCTATATATTCTTTTGGAAGCCATTCAAGCCATTTTTATTAAACCCTCGTTCCCAAAATCCTCTGCAAATAAAAATCCCCTTTGCCCAGAAATCTTCATCGCTCGAAACCCTAACCTTTAAATTCTTCAAAATGACTTATACCATTTTCGATAAATTGGCCGAAACCAATAAACCTTGGTATGAGTACGTTGTATCTCTGGAGAGTACTTCCAACGCCAAACATGAAGAAGAGGCGCTTCATTTGATCAGATTGGCGAAACTGACAAACCTCATCGTAAACCGACCGGAGGCGGAGTATTCTCGCGAGGTAATAGAGTTTGTCTCTAATTTGGAAATAGATGAGGATGATAATATTGCGTCCAAGATTTCTGTTTCGCATTTAGAGCATACATCGAAGTATATAGATTTTGTTCGGGAGCTGTACATAGTCCCTCAAAATTTAAACGATGTTTTTGAGTTGTGCGATAGGGGAGATGATCCCACTTTGTATATGTTAGGTCGAGAGCAAGAATATCTTGATAGGATTACTGAGAATCCTGTTAAGTTTGAGGCGACTTTACATAAGAGGCATTTGAGGCCAAAATACAGAGTGTTGATGGATATTGTGAGTAAGTGCATTATGAGTCGATCGGGGAGTTTTGAGCAGATTAGCACTCCCAAACTCCAATTGATGGCGGCGATTGAGGACTCACCCACCAAGGATTTCAACTGGCTGAAGTATCTGATCAAGGTGGTGAGTGAGCAAGCCAAGGTCATAAAAAAGGAGGACGGCTCAATATCGATCAAAGGCAAGATCCTCCATGCCACCAAAATAACTTTTATTTTGGAAATGTGTCAAGAGGAGGAGGATATCTTTGCCAACTCTAGTCCTTTCCCTAAGTCCAAAGTAATGTTCAAGCCCATTGCTGCAAAGAGGACCATCAAAGGGAAGAAAGAGAAGAAGGTGGAATCACCAGTTGCTGCTGCTACTGAAGAAACCCAACAAGCCAGGGGGGAGGCTTTGTTGGAGGCCAAGAAAGAGCAGGGTGAAAAATTGAAGAAGAAGACCCTGGCTCCAAAGCGCAAGAGAATGGTGGTTCTCACTGATGATGAGGAGGAGAGTGAGGCTGAGGAGATTCAACCTGAGAGCCAAATCGCCGTAAATCGCCTTTACATGTATTGGCTCAGGCTATCTCAAAGGCACAGGATCAAACTGAGGAGCAAGTTTTCTCTGAGGTTCTTGAGACGTCGCTAAGTTCTGACAAGTTCTCTCAAGAAATATTCCAAGGACCTCAGATCTCAGAGAAAGTTTAGATTCCTTCTGAGGAAGTGTCGGCTCAGACCGCAGAAGATGCTCAGATTCCTGCTGAGGATATGCCCACTCAGACCTCAAAGCAAACTGAAATTCCTACTGAGGAGGCGCCAGCTCAGACCTCAGAACCAAGTCAAATTCGGACCGAGAGTCACCGCCTAACCCTCGAATTTCTTTGAGCCTCGGAGCCGATGAACTTTGATGAGCTCCTCGAGTGATCTTTTACTTGATCCTTCAAAGAGACTTCTCATCAACCCGAGAGCCCGATGCTCAAGAAGGGTGAAGTCAAGAGACCGAATGGCGGCTAAGGGGGAACGGTTCATTCTTGACCGCTACCCTCGAAGCTTAGCTCATTCCCTCGACCTCCAAGACATCTTCTTCAGATTGAGGTCAATCGGTCTTCATCCTCAACCGACTCTTCCGTAAATGCTCAACATTGCTTCATTCAGAGGCGAAGAGACCGGTGGAACGAGGAAATGGCTCTCGCTCAATCAATTCTCGTGATTCAGAAAACCAAGCTCGTAATGAAAACATCTAACTTTGATGAGCCGGGTAAAGAAGAAAGTTGTTGAGAGGAAGGATCTTGGTTGGTGCCCCGAGCTCCAAAGACAAATCTCGTGGATGGGGACCAACAAGGGGATGATGAGAGTCAATCTCGGAAGGAGAAAGACTCAACTAATGTCAAGAGGTCGCCGTCGAACATCCTCGATCAAGTTAGCCTTCGTGTAACTTTTGGCACTATTAACAATTATGCCAGATTATCAAGTACCTATCTTTAAATATGTAATGTCTCGATATCCGCATCGAGGCTCAGTGGACACCCAAGCTCGTGGTGAATCCTGACCTGATCGAAATCCGATGCTCGTGTTCGACTAAGACTCAGCCAACAGCCAAATTTCGAGAGACACAAAGAGCCTCAGATATGCTCCTAAGATTGATCTCACCCCTGTGATGGAAAAGCTGGAGAAGGTTGAGCCAATCCTGACCAAAGTTGCTCAGATCGAGGAGATATTGGCCAACCAGGTTAAGAAGATTGAAAGCTTGAGTTCTTCTTCTAACCGTGCAACTTCGTAACTCTATGATCGAGAAGTCGACCTCCATGGAAGGAAAGTTAGAAGAGAAGATGGAGGGGGTCAAAGCTGAGCTTAATGAAGAGCTGAAGCAAAGGCATCAGGAGCAGACTGAATCTCTAGAAGCTAAATTGGCAGAGAAGAATGAGATGCTGGTGAAGAATGTTGTTGAGGAGATGAGCTCAATGCTCATGGCCAAGATGACAGACATGTTCAAGGAAGCTCTCTCTAGCCAATTTGCTCATCTGTCTGAAGAATTCTCAGTAGCGAAGAACCACCTTAGAAGGCTCGAGGAGGAGCAGGATCAGTTGGCAGGGGAGGTGCGGAGTGTCAGTAAAGAACAATATCATATGGACACATCACTCTCCAGGCTTCTACCAGAGTATGGATCCAAGAAGGGGGAAAGACCCGGTGCTGATCTCAGGAAATTATTGGATCAAACTCTAAAAGGCAAGACGGTCAAGGAAGCTGAAAAGAAAATTGTTGCCGAAGCCATGAAGGAAATAGAGGCCACTGAGAAGCTGAAGTTTAAGAAGGTGGAGAAGCCAGTCTACACTCAGGTTTCAGAGGAAACAATGCAAGAAGTTGCTGCAGAGAAACTGAGTGGTAGAAGAGTTGGAACAAGCCAAGCTGGAGCTGAAATACCAATCAAAAGAAAAGTTGTGGCGTTTGAGGAGCCTAAGGGCAAAAGAGCTAAGGCTTCTAAGCCAGTTCAGAGAAAGCTGATTCAGGATATTGAAGAGTCTGAGGAAGTGCCCCAGAAGAAGGTCTTCAATACTAGAAGTGCTCTGAAGTCACTCCAAATTGAGCAAGCAAAGAAAACTGCTGCTTCTGTTTCTGGTGTGCCCGTGATCAGAAATAAGATAGAAGAAGAGCAGAAAAGAAGGAGTGGTTTCAAGAGGTTCGCGAGCAAGAGGAGAGGGACAGCACAAGCACAGAAATGGCCGCATGTTGACAAGTGGATGCCAATCCAGGTCAACGATGCATGGGAAGAAATCAAGAGAACTTTTTGGTTCTACTATGATGTGCTCAGAGAGTGGAGGGGAGAAAGCTCAGATCCCAATGAGGCGTTCATTGACTATCTCCTGACCTTCTATCCAAAATACCTTCAAGGATGGATCAATCTTGCGGATGAAGGGAAGGTTCAGATAACAGCCCCCGGTCCATACTCTTACCCTCCTCCTAGACTTGGAAATGGCTTGGTAAATGAAGCAGCCATTTCTCAAGAAATTGCTCAGTACGCCACTCAGTTGGGCCTGATAGGGAACAATCCTGATATCATTAAAGAGAGAGATGCGCTGAAAAGAAGATAATATGGGATGTTCAACCTTGAGGTGCCTGCTGATGAGGTGAAAAATCAGAACTGAAGAGCCAGAGCAGAAAAGCAAAAGAAGACTGAAGATCAACTCAGAAGACTCTTGTAATCCTTTATCTTTTTGTCTTTTTGTTTTTTTTTCAGATAAGATTCATTGTAACTTGTAACTGTTTACCTATCATCAATGAAACCTTATCATTTATGCTCAAAAGATAATATCTCATTATCTTAATTTACATGTCTTTAATTTTGATATGACTGAATGTTGTCTCTGAAATTAATTGTTGGGAGATTCTCTGTTTAAAGAAATTGTTGGGAGATTCTCTGTTTAGGAAATTATTGGGAGATAAACCAATCTTGTAATAGGATAAACTGAAACCTGAGTATAGGTTAAGTATGTTGTAAACAAGATATGTTTTGGCATCATCAAAAAGGGGGAAATTGTTGGGAGATGAATTTAATAAAGAGAGATTTTGATTAGATCCCAAAACCCCTGAGTATGACATGTTCAGGATAATCTTGATAGTTGAGTCAGGATTCAGTTTTTAGAGTGTTCAGGATGTTATCTGCAAAATGTATAGTCAGCAGATATAGATCAGGATAGGTTCTGAAGACTTAGTGAGAAATCGAAAATCAAGACTCAAAAAGGAGAAATCGAGATATCAAGACTCAAGCAGAAACCGAGAATCAAGACTCAAGGAGAAATTGAGATATCAAGACTCAAAGAGAAATCAAGACTCAAAGATAAAGACTCAAGATATCACCAAGATATCTGTGAAGACTCGGTCACCAAGACTCGTAAGTCACTAAAGACTCGTAAGACATCAAGACTCGTAAGACTCAAGACTCGTAAGACCCCTCAAGACGCAGAAGATAAGATCAAGGATACCGAGGCACGTAATTATCAAGACTTCGCGAATGCATCAATGCTCAAGATAAACTCAATGTTCCGAGGCAATCAAAATATCTATCCAAGGATTCAATATCGAGAAAAACGCGATTCCTTAGAAAAATAGATATTGCCCAAGACATTCTCATGCATAAAAAAGGAACTAAGACAAAGTGTTGTTAAGGTTATATCACCGGAGATGTAACCAAAAAGAGCCGCTGTGGTTGTCTACCTTTTAACCGGAGACAAAAGTCAAAAAGAAGAAGACAAAGATCGCACATCATCGACAATCGACAAATGATGTGTCACTGAAAAGATGTCAGAAGTACTAAGTTCCAGACTGCAAAAAGTGATGACCAGCTACATGAAAAACAGTTTACCTAAAACGTGTTAGGGAGTCTCAAACCCTAAATATAGCCGTTCATCACACACCATAAGAGGAAACTCATGGAGCTATCTCTTCCAACGGATAGTTTTTCAAGAGTGACCTTGGTGTATGCCTATAAATACTTGTGACCCTCTACATTGAAGGTTACGGGAAATTTGTAAGCAACTCAAGAGCTCAAACTTATTATTGCAAGTTGAAGCACTCGAAAAACCAAGAATTTCCCAAGTGTTTTATTTCTAAGAGAGTTCATTCCACTAAGCCTAGCTTGATAAGATATATCCAAAGCTTAGTCGAGATATCCTAGCCTTTGCATTGTTCTTAATTGTAAAGGATATCTCATCCTAGTTGGAAACCAACCAAGAAACCCCAAACCCTTTGTAAGGTAGTTTGAGTGTGATTGTTGGTGAGATTGGAGTTGTAAAGAGTTAGAAAACTACATTGAGGTAAATCGAAGCTCTAGAGAAGAAGTGAGTAATCTATCTTGGATAGACAGAAAGCTTGTGTGTGTTTTGAGTTAGTAAACTACAGAGGTAGTCAGAAAGCTCAAAATAGAAAGGTTAGTAAACTACAGAGGTAGTCAGAAAACCTTAGGAAGTGATTAGTGAATTTCTCTGAAGAGATCAGGGAGAGTGGACGTAGGAGCTTGAGTCTCTGAACCACTATAACTTGTTGTGTTCTTTGCTTCGCTTTTGCTTTGATTAACCGCTGCATATCTTTAAACCGAAAGCATATTTTCACCGACATTCAGGTTGGAATCAATCCAATCGAAGTTGCATCCGAATCAATCACACCTAATCATTGTTCCATTAAATGCGAAGGTTTTCAAAGAAAAAGCTTAAAACGAGTATAAACTAAGGGCCAACCATTCCGCACATCTGAGTAGCTAGAACATATAGTTACCAAACTGAACTTACTCTTCTGAGGGTTCAGTAAGTTAGTTATCTGATCCAAGCAGCTCAAGATCTCTGAAAACTCAGGATTAGTTGGGATTATCTGAGGTATCTAAAAGCACCAGATCACCGCCCTGGAGACTTTGACTCAGAGCGATTTGTGCTTCTCGGGACCAAATCATCGACAACCCTGACCCAAGTCGACCTCAAGAAAAAAAGTTTTAAAAACCGAACACGCGTGTATTCCCCCCCATACACGTGTAAGACTCGTTTACACCGGGACCAACATATATGCATATCAATTTTATACCTAAGTAATAACCATGATTAAATACATAATTACTATTTTGTTTTGAACGAGCCTCGTGGGGAGGGTCATCGTCGCCACTAATAATAACCCACAATCATCCTTTCGGAATTTATTCATGTGAAATCTATCTTTTGGTCATTCCCCGTGGGGAATTTTCTCCAAAAGAATCCACAAATAAATAAATCATGGAGGTCAAAATTAATTCAATTTTATTATCCGGAATAAAATTGTCAATTAATTGTTTAAACATACTTAGTAATTTTCGAAGGTGAAATTTTTCAAAACATTTTCTCATGCATCGCATATTTAAACACAATTTAAATAAGCATAATATAATGAAAAACATCAAAACAAAAAATTAAACACATTGGGCACATATATCCAATTGTCACGGTTAAATTTTGTCATATCTTGATCTTGAGAAATCATCTTTATGGCTTCATTGTTCGTCTCTAAAAGCTCCCACTCGACCGCAACAAAAAAAATCGCCACATCAAGCCACGTCATCGACCAACTCGCGGGTTGGAGTGCACGTCTTGCACTTCCCCCCCCTGTCGATCAGCGCCCGTGCGCGCGCGTATAAGCACCCGGTGCACATCGCCCAGCAGCACTCGGTCACCTCGGCAGATCTCGACAGGCGTGCAGTACCAAAAAAGCCGCTTAAGCCGAGTCCCACTCGTGCCCATCGCCCATCAGCGCTTTACGCCAGATCGTGCCTTCGCCTATTGCGATTCCTCCTCGCGCCCATGCGCCGGCTCGATCCACTTCGGCCAAGGCTGCCAAATCCTCGTCCCACACCCGTGCGGCGCTGCGTCGTCGTTCACAGACATCAGGTGCCTCCTAAGCACGCTTTTACGCGACGACGCCGCGCACGCCTTGCCCGGATCGACCTTTAATTCTTCGTCTCCGCCTCCGTTTCCGATCCGATTACAATTTATTTATGAAAAATAAATAAACCTAGATCTAGACTAGTCTATTACATTGAACAAATCAAACAAATCCTAATCTACTCGTGGATTTTCTCACGAGGCAAAACGAATTCAAACGAATCGAATTAAAAACCACAATTTATATGCATGCATAAATATAAACATTCATCAAATACCATGACAATTGGATACCTGCAAAAAAGATATAGCAATTCTACTATCTAATTTCAAATTTAATGAACACGAATTAAATTACAATTTAAAACTCAGAGCCCGAAACCGAGGCTCTGATACCAGTTGTTGGGGAATTATTTGTCCGGAACTATTCGGGATGAATATTTAAATACAAATTTAATTCTAACAATTATTACTAGCATGAATTAATCCTATATTAATTCAAATAATAATTCAACAACAAATCATGCATATAAACAGTTCACATAAATCCTACGCATGCGGAATTGCTACGGGTTTACGTGAACTAACCTCTCGGAGTGACAACCGTTGAGAAGATAGATCCCGTTCACACAAACACACCAAAAAACCTTCTCAAGTATTCCCTTATCCTTGTTCAACAATCCAGTGGTAGGAACTCACGAACAATTTAACAAAAGGGAAAAATAAAATTATATTGCACCACCTTTGTGGATTTCTAATTTTTCCAACACATGGAATTGCACTTGGGAATGAAAAAATCATCCCCTATTTATAAGAGGATGGTGGCGATTTTTTTGCTAGGAAAAAGGGAGAGAAATCTCTTTCTTGATCTCCAAGAAATCTTGAATATATATTCAATATATTATTTTCTCCATAATTAAAATATTCCATAAAATCCCATCTCTTATTGTTATGGTATTTTCGAAATTTTAGGATAAAGATTCCAAGATTTGGATCTTCTTGAATTTATGAGATACACTTGTATTCCAAAAATACATATCTTCCATAATATCTTTTCAAGAAGATCAAGAAAATCTTTCTTTCCCTTTATTTCTAATAATTTTTTAAAAACCACATAAATAACTAAGTGGGAGATTTCTTGAATTTAATGAGATAATCTTGTATTCCAAGAATACATATCTGTTGGGATTATACTGGAAAGTATGATTTTTACTTTGTATAATCGAAACTGAATTTTCAAACTTATTTACTGAAATAAATTGTTTATCACTGATGCTTTAAATATGATTGAATGTTACATATATTTCTTGCATAATCGCTCAATAATTGCGACGTGTTACATTGTAGTTAATTTAGTGATACCGGATCACGTAAGATTAAATTAATAAATCCTTTGTAACTAAAAAAAGTACGCCATTCACGACCTAGATGGAAATGAACAACCCATCGCGAAAGGTTGAGGTGTAAGGCTCGAATGGGTTGTCTTGACCAAGAGATTACACTAGTGCATGACCGATGCAATTAAAATGACCTAACAGGAGGATAAATTCTTGAGGCCCGAATCGAGGAAGAATTAGACATCAGTGGTTCGTTGTTTCTTAATCTTCGTTCCTTAAATAGGATCACGTGGGATTGGTAACTATTGCTTTGACTTATCATGGGTAGCGAATGAAAGAGATTCAATACTTTTTATCTTGGGCAATATTATTAGTCACATGTGATTGCTAAGATTTAATATGAAGAATCGTGTGCAAGTACGTTTGTTTGATTTGCCCCCTTGGGAGGTTCATAAGTTTTATCATACCAAATCTTGCAAGTGGAATTAGTTTCCGGTATGGATAATAATGTTGAACCGTTCCTCGACCAAGGATAAAAGATATTAATTAATGGAAAGCTATTCCAGTGGCTTGAATTAATTAATGGGCTAGATAATCTTAAACACGGGAAATAATAACCGGGAGCCATATTGACTGTAATATGGGTTAAGATGGATAGTGCAATATTAATTATGTAGTGGGATTAATTAGTATTTATGGGCTTGAATTATATTGTGGCTCAATATTAGATATTCAAGGTCCATTAGAAGGTCCAAACTTAATTCTCCTAAAGGCCCCATGAGTAGCCCAACAAATAGTCCAATAACTGAAAAAGGTGATTAAAATAAAACTAATATTGTTGCTTAATTTTCCAACTAAAATTTCGAAATTTATAGATATGTTGGGAGAAAGATTTTCTTTGAATTTTGTTATGGAATGAAGATATGTATTCTAGGAATACAAGATTATCTCATTAAATTCAAGAAATCTCCCACTAGGTTATCTATATTGAAATTTTCGAAAAATTAGAAAATAAAGGGCAAGAAAGATTTTCTTGATTTTCTTGAAAAGATATTATGGAAGATATGTATTTCTTGAAATACAAGAATATCTCATAAATTCAAGAAGATCCAAATCTTGGTTTCTTGCAAGCCTTGTATTTTCGAAAAATCCATATTATAGAGGAGGTGGGATTTTTGTGGAATATTTTAATTATGGGAAAAAGAATATAGGAGATATATTCAAGATTTCTTGGTGATCAAGAAAAGTCTTTTCCCACATTGGTTTTCTACTGAAAAAATCGACCACCTCTCACCTATAAATAGGGGATGATTGTTTCATTCCCAAGTACAATTCCATGTGCTGGAAAAATTAGCAAATTCACGAAAGTGGTGCAACAAAGTTTATTTTTTCCTTTTGTTAATTTTTCGACAAGTGTCCTTCCACCGGATAGTTGAGCAAGGGCTAAGGGAATACTTGGGAAGTCCTTTTGGTTAGTCCGTCCAACCGAATTCACTGCCATCCCGAGAGGTACGTTCACGTAAACCCGTAGATTCCGCATGCGTAGGTTTTACGTGGCTTATTATATGCATGATATGTTGTTGCAATTATTATTTGAATTAATATAGGATTAATTCATGCTAGTAATAATTAAAGAATTAAATTTGTATTTAAATATTCACCCCGAATAGATCTGTGCAACTTATTCCCCAACAATATCCTCATTCCATAACAAAATTCAAAGAAAAAATTTCTCCCCTTTTATTCATGTTTTTCGAAAAAGATTGGAAAAATTAAGCAACCATAGTTTATTTTATTTTAAACACCTTTTTCAGTTATTGGACATTATGTTTGGGCTACTTGAGGGGCCTTTAGGAGAATTAAGATTTGACCTTCTAATGGACTTTGAATATCTAATATTGAGCCACAATATCATTCAAGTCCATAAATATTAATTAATCCCACTACATAATTAACATTGCACTATCCATCTTAACTCATATTACTGTTAATATGGCTCCCGGTCATTATTTCCCGTGTTTAAGATTATCCAGCCCATTAATTAATTCAAGCCACTGAAACAGCTTTCCTTTAATTAATATCTTTTGTCCTTGGTCAAGGAACGGTTCAACATTATTATCCATACCGGAAACTAATTCCACTTTCAAGATTTGGTATGATAAATCTTATGAACCTCCCAAGGGGGCAAATCGAACAAGCGTACTTGCACACGATCCTTCATATTAAATCTTAGCAATCGCATGTGACCAATAATATTACCCAAGATATAAAGTATTGAATCTCATTGATTCTCTACCCGTCATAAGTCAAAGCAATAATTACTAACCACACACGATCCTATTTAAGGGACGAAGATTAAGAAATAACGAACCACTGATGTCTAATTCTTCCTAATTCAGTGCTGAAGAATTTATCCTCCTGTAGGTCCTATTCAGTGCATCAGTCATGCACTAGTGTAATCTCTTGGTCAAGACAAGCCAATCTGAGCCTTACACTTCAACCTTTCACGATGGATTGTTCATTTTCATCTAGGTCGTGAACAGCGTATTTTTAGTTACAAAGGACTGTTAATTTAATCTTATGTGATCTGGTATCACTAAATTAACTACAATGTAACACGTACTGTTTATTGAACAGTTATGCAGTAAATATATGTAACATTCAATGATATTTAAAGCATCAGTGATAAATAATTTATTTCAGTAAATAAGAAAGAAATTCAGTTTGGTTATACAAAGTAAAAGCATACTTTCCAGTATAACCCCAACAGATCTTCTGTGATCGAGTATCACCACATTAACTACAATGTAATATTGTACTAATATTGAACGGTTTGTAGTAAATAAATAACATTCATTCATATTTAAAGCAACAGTGATAAAATATTTATTTTCAGTAAATAAGAGTACATTAGTTTTTTATTACGTAAAAGCATACTTTCACGTATAACCCCAACAATAGGTTTATCCAAATAATTCGTGCTAAGACAAAACAGGAAAACTCGCTCATACGCCTGTGTCACTTATAAGGGCTAACATGTGTTGTTGTTAGTACAAATAAGTGTTTTTGTAAGGGAAAGTAATGTTAGTGTTAGTGTCCTAGAGACAATCTATTGTAAGGACATAATACTAGATGATATTCAGTTTGATTTAATATTATAATTCACTTAATAGTAATGTATGGCAATAGACTTGTTTGAATATTACGTTTGATTGTTTGCATTTATTCATGCAAGTGTTCTCATGAGTCATTGTTGTCATTGAGGTTGTGAGAACTCAGATGACTTAAGCATGATTCTCAAATAGCCCCGATCAAGGATCATCAAGAATGGGATATTGATGATGCAATGGAGATTGGTGTGTGATCTGCATCATACTCTTAGAGTATGTAGTAAGATCTCACTTACTACGAGATACTAGGTATCTCATGATGGATGCACAGATACCTTGGAGGGTATTGATATACCCATCCGAGAAACCGTTTGATGTAAGTCCACAATATGTGTCTACGGGTGTCTCGGTTAGTGGGAGCGATGCGATACTCCTTTGACTTGAGGTCAATACGCACGACATGTATGGAGTGATGAACTTTGACCATGACCGACGCTTGCACCCGTCTATGGGTAGATATGGCTTGGATTGGGTTCATCACGAAGTGCATGTGCGTGGTAGTTGAACCAAGAATAGGATTCATTCCTCAATGAGGATTTAGAGAGAATACTCATCTTCTCATCATAATTGGATCAAAGTCATCGGCCGATGCACGTCAACTTAGACTTTGTGGCTAAGTGTGACATACATGATCAATTAGTGATTAGAGATAATGTGATTAAGTTATTTGAATAGACACTTCATCATGTTCAAGACTTAACCTAGTGTTCGCGAATGAAAGGAGGAAATCGTAATAGCCCATATTTCAGTTACAGGTAGTTGCACGTTTCTCGCAACGTACCTCATATATTGAGAATGTCTGATTTATTGTCTAGGGTTCAATTAAGACCGTTAGTTTGACTAATCGCTCGATATATGAGGGCCTATGTGTCACACAACAAGTAGTTCCCTTTTATGGATTATAGTTGGTTGATTAAATGTTAAATTGGATTTAATATTTAATTTATGGAGAATTAATTAATAATAGATTAATTTAGAATTAATTATTATTATTGTTTAATTAAATTGGATTTAATTAAATAGGAATTCCCAATAATAATATATGGAATATTATTATAGGATTTAATATATATGAAATCGAATCCGTAGAGATTTGATATACATGGGAATTAAATCCGTAGAGATTTTATATATGGGAAATAAATCTGACAGATTTATTTTGTAAGAGTATGGATTCTATTTCCCAATCAGGTTAGAGTAAGATTTAAGCTTGACCTTCCCTATATATATGAGCTCTTGAGAATTCACAAACACCGTTAATTCATATTTTCTCCATAAAATCTAAAATAGGAATTTTCCTAGCAAATTCCGTCTCAGATTCAACGCTGGCAAATCTGTACAAGTCCGTGAACAGGGATTGCGTGGATACCATAGTAGAGAAATATGCGTACGGTTTACTGTAAGGTTTCTCTTTATGTTTATACGTATTCAATTATTCAATTACGTGTTCGTTGTTGATGAACTGTTTAATTTCAATGCACATGTATTACGTGTTTACGTGTCTCTAAATTCCAACAATGGTATTAGAGCTTCAGGCTGTTGATTTAATTGTATAATAGCTTTCGTGGACAATTGGTTGCTTGAGTTTCCATGAATTAATTTGCCCAATTGCCCAGAAATTGTTGACTTGCGTTTTCGTTTATGCAAATAAGGATTAAAGGTTTCGGAGTTAAGCCTAAGCCGCCGAATCTGATAAATTGTTGAGGTTTTATTTATTTGCATATATTGATGAAATCTGATGCAAATATTGAATATTTGTTTCACGTCTATTTTCAGAAACTGGGTTCTTTTGGTTTTTTAACCCGCCGCCACAACTAGTATCTGCACGCCGGAGTCGCAGCCTCTGGCCGTCGGGAGTTCTAACCTCGCTGGGCGAGAGATAGAAATTCGACGGGCGCTGCAATTACTTAGGGCGGCGATCTGCTGCTAACTGACGCGGGAGGCGGCGGTTTTCTCGAGCAGGCTTCGAACGGTGGCTGGCGACATCCGTGGTGGCTGGCGGCTTGTGCGATTTCAAGGGCAGTGGCCTATTTCTGAAACGATGAGGCGTGAATCTCAGGGGCCTGGGTTGAGAATTGGATTCTCACCAGGCCCCTCTAATCAAATAGAATTTAAATTGCAAATTAACCCTTATAAAATTTTAAAATTCTGGAAAAGCTTAAGGCTATGTTTGGCTTATTGAATTTATTAAATATTGGAAACTCATAAGGGTATGTTTGGTTAGACCAAATTTATGAAAATTTTAATAAAATCGATTTTGGGCAATATTTATTTTGAAATTGATTTATTGGTTGGACCAATAAGTTATTAAATTAATTGGATTAATTATTTTAATAATTAGAATTAGTAATTGTCGAATTTTAAAATTTTAAAATTTTAATTAATTATTAAATCCCACTTGGTTAACTCGTGCATTAAATTTGATTTAATTTGTTAACTCTTTATAGTCCGTATTATAATTGTTTGGGTAGGCGGCGCCCAATAATTGTCAAACCGTACTAATTGTTTGGGTAGATTATTTCATATAAGTGTTAGTCCGCATAAAAATAATGTTTTGGGTAGGTATAATAATAATTGCTCAAATATGATGTAGATTAACATGTTGGATCTCGATTAAGCAATTAATATTCCGCCTTTAAAAGTTCCTCACTAAAATATGATTTTCATTAAATTGAACGATGTCTTCCATCAAAATTAAAAGTAAACCGAAGATTTCGTTCCAATTAGTATTTAAGGCCCAAGTCTTTTGCTCGGATCTACATCTAACGGGAGTTTTATAAGGACACGAAGTGTCGCCGCTTGATGGTTGTAAATCAACTTGACTTTGTTTCACCAAACCCAAACAGGAAAACGAAAAGTCGAGGGCATCCGATTGAACTAGGTTCAATCAACTAGGAATTGCAGTTTTGCAATTGGTTTGGAGACCTACCAGTAATGTTATTGCAGTAATCAACCCAAGCAGATATTGTAATAGTAGGAATGTGGATCCTAGTCCATTACAATTTATATATGATATAAATTAAATACTCTTAGATGTAAGTCGTTGAGTATGTGAAAATAATGGAGACAAAATAAACACAAAAAAGAAAGGTCATCTTATTTTGATTCTTTGAATATTGATCATAGGAATTATGTGTTTAATTCCCATTTTATTTTATTTCTCTTGGTTAGTTGAAA
Source organism: Stenogyne calaminthoides (assembly GCA_037126765.1). Lineage (NCBI taxonomy): Eukaryota > Viridiplantae > Streptophyta > Magnoliopsida > Lamiales > Lamiaceae > Stenogyne > Stenogyne calaminthoides. Next base: position 429,473 of record JBBCBC010000062.1, read on the forward strand.
TGTATAACCTGTTATTGAGATGTGTTTTGAAACAAACAAATTGGCTAGGCCAAATTTTACTCGGATCGACACTTGAACGTGTGTTTGGTCTTTAAGGCAAGAAAAAAGATTGAGTCGTGTTACACACGCCAATCCCTCTTACCCTACAAATTTGGTTTCTTGAGGCAAATTTCGTTTGGACGAAGAGCTCGAAATAAGCATCAAAATGATGCTTCCCAGACGCAAATGTGTGATGTTGCTTTCAAGATAACTCCCGAATTGCTTAAATAACATGAGAAAATGGGTCCTTTCTAAATGCTCAAGATCCGAAGGATCTCTTTGATTCTCAATCTCGCTAAAGATTTATGAAGTGATGAGAGATCTGTTCAAATGCCGGTTAGCTAAAGGAGAGAAGATTTCACCTCATGTGCTTAAGATGATAGGTCTAATTGATATACTTGGTAATTTATGCTTTGAGCTAAAAGACCAACGTTTTCATTTATGCTATCCTCCAGTCGCTCTCGGATTCATATTTTAGCTTCATTGTGAACTACAATATGAATAAGACGGATGCGACCATGCATGAACTTCACAACATGCTCAAGACTTTTGAGTTCACTATCACTAAGATGGTGTTCAAAAGAAGGAGCGGGTAGACAAGGATGTGTGCATCTACTATAAGTAAAAGATGGCACTGGAAGAAGGACTATAAGGTTCTGGTTGCTAAAAGGAAGGCACTGGGTGCTTCTGGCACTAGAACATGTATGTTTGTTATTAAGATAGACATATCCATAAATAACGCTAACTGTTGGGTATTAGATACCGGATATGGCTCACACATTTGTACGAATGTGAAGGGGCTCATGTGTCTTAGGGCAGTTAGGCCAGGTCAAGTCGTATTACACGTGGAAACGAAGCAAGAGTTGCTACTGAACGTGTGGGACTTATGTGTTAGACTTTTCCTTTGGTTTTAGATTAGAACTTAATGATTGTCATTTCGTTCTTCCTATTACTCGCAATATTATTTTCATTCCTATGTTAGACATTGAGGGTTATTCCTTTCATTTTAGTGATAATAATTGTTATTTCACGTTGAATGGTGTGGTTTATGGGAATGCCCCTATGGTGAATGGTTTATACTTGTTTCATTGAGGATATAATGTTCTTAATATACAAAATAAAAGACTCAAACTTAGTAATCATGAAAACCCGACTTACTTGTGGCATTGTAGACTTGATCATGTAAACGAGAAAGGAATTGCAAGGTTAAGAAAGTTAGACTACTTAACCCCATTTGACTTTGAGTCTTATGGAGATTGTGAATCTTGTCTCAATGGCAAGATGATCAACAAACCTTTTTTCTGGGAAAGGGGTGTGTGTTAAAGAAGTTCTAGAGTTGATCCACAACAATGTATGTGGACCATCGTCCACTCTAGCTAGGGGTCACTTCGGATACTTCATCACTTTTACTAATGATTTCTCAAGATACGGATACATGTATCTTATGAAACACAAATTTGAATCTTTTGAGAAATTCAAAGAGTTTAAGGTTGAAGTAGAGAAGTAACTTGGTAAGAGTATCAAGACTCTTCGATCAGATCGAGAAGGTGAATATCTTAGCCATGAATTCATTTATTACTTGAAGTTACATGGAATCCAGTCACAATGGACTCCTCCCGGAACACCTTAGATGAATGGTGTGTCCGAGAGAAGAAACCGAACCCTATTAAACATGGTAAGGTCCATGATGAGTTTTTCCTCTCTTCCGACATTCTTATGGGGATACGCGTTACAAACTTCAATTTACATTCTGAATAGGATTCCATCTAAATCCATATGAACTATGATGTGGCAAGAAGCCAACTTTTACACATATCAAACATGAGGTTGCCCCGTGATTGTGAAAAGGATGCTTACCGACAAGTTGAAATCCAAAGGTGAAAATGGTTACTTTGTGGGATATCCTAAGGAAACTAAAGGATATTACTTCTATCTACCTAAGAAACAATCAGTGATTGTTTCTAGGCAGACCAAGTTCCTCGAAGAAGACTATGTCTTTAAGGAACAAGGTCGTAAGCTGATAGAACTTGAAGAAATTCAAGAACCACAAATTAACAAAGAGATTGATATCTTGTCAAAGCAACATGACAAGGAATCAGTGGGAAGATTCAACAACTTTCACGGTGGGAGTCTTTCACTAGGTGATCGTCTTTCAGTCAGTGGGAGCGTAATTGGAGTATGCTTGCCAGTGCAAGAACCTCCAAGTGGGCTGAATGAGAACAACATAGTTCAAACTTCCGCCCAAGAGGCATCTGAAAGTGTAGCTCTTGAGGACTCTCCGGACATTGATGAAATCGATGCGCCACAAAATTTTCATGATCAGAATGTACAGCCTGCACAACCACAACTCCGTAAGTCAATTAGGAATCGTAATCTGCCCATTAGATACGGTTACCTCTTGGAGGAACTCGATAATATTGACATACCGGATAAAGAGGATCCTAATACTTACTCTGAAGCAATATCAGATATTGATTCAGGGAAGTGGCATGAAGCCATGAAATCCGAGATGGACTCGATGTACACCAATCAAGTCTAGGACTTGGTTGAGTTGCCTAAAGGGGTTAGACCCATATGTTGCAAATGGTTCTTCAAGCGTAAGACTGATGCAAATGGCAAAGTGCAAACCTACAAAGCTAGGTTGGTGGCGAAGGGTTATAGTCAACGCGAAGGCATTGACTATGACGAGACCTTCTCATCAGTTGCAAAGATCAAGTCCATTCGAATTTTACTTGCGATAGCAGCACACTATGATTATGAGATTTGACAGATGGACGTCTAAACAACTTTCCTCAATGGAGACATTGATAAGGAAGTGTTTATGACTCAACCGAAAGGTTTTATATCTAAACCGAATTCTAATCTAGTATGCAAGCTAAAGAGATCCATCTATGGATTGAAGCAAGCTTCCAGGAGTTGAAATATCCGATTTGATGAAGCTATCAAGTTTTTTGACTTCATCAGAAACTCGGAAGATCCTTGCGTTTATCGTAAACGCAGAGGGAAGAATATTGTTTTCATAATCGTGTATGTCGATGACATATTGATTTTGGAAAATAATATCCCGTTAATGCAGTCCATTAAAGATTGGTTGTTAAAGACCTTCATGATGAAGGGTCTTTGTGAAGCCTGTTACATCCTAGGGATCAAGATCCACAAGGATAGATCCAAGAGGATATTGAGGTTGTCACAGTCCACCCATATAGACAAGGTGTTGAAGTGTTTTGCAATGGAGAACTCTAAGAGAGGGTCTCTACCGACAAATCATGGGATAAAGCTATCAAAAAAGGATTGTCCTTCTGTTGAAGTTGATATCAACCACATGAAAGATGTCTCATATGCATATGCAATTGGGTCAATCATGTACGCCATAACTTGCACTAGGCCAAACGTGGCCTACGCTATCAACATCACTGGTAGATACCAACAGAATCCAGGTGAGTCTCACTGGATTGCTGTCAAGACCATTATGAAGTATCTCAAATGAACTAAAGAATGTTTTCTTGTCTATGGTGGACAGTCAGAACTAGTAGTGACTGGTTAAGCTGACACAAGTTTCCAATCCGACTGTGATGATTACAAATCACAGTCAGGTTACGTTTCACTCTCAATAATGAGGTAGTCAGTTGGAATAGTTCCAAGCAAAAGGACCGCAGATTCAACAACCAAAGTTGAGTACATTGCTGTATCAGAAGCCTCAAGGAGGTTGTCTGGATTTTATAAAGGTAGTTCTGAGTGCCAATTGTCTAATAAAGTTGTATTGAGACAACGTTGGTACGAATGCACAAGCAAAGGAACCGAGATCCGCAAACATAAACAAGCATGTACCTAGACTTGTCATTTGATCCAAGAGATCATAAGGATATGAGAAATGGAATTAAAATGTATTCCCACATATTTAATTTGGAAGATCATTTCACCAAGACACTGAGTGTTCATGTACACACTAGACATTTGATGGTCTAGGGGTTAGACATGTAGGTGATTGACTCTAGTCCAAGTGGGAGATTGTTAGTGTTAGTGTCCTAGAGACAATTTATTGTAAGGACATAATACTAGATGATATTCAATTTGATTTAATATTAATGTATGCAATACACTTGTTTGAATATTATGTTTGATTGTTTGCATTTAATCATGCAAGTGTTCCTATGAGTCATTGTTGTCATTGAGGTTGTGAGAACTCAGATGACTTAAGCATGATTCTCAAATAGCCCCGATCAAGGATCATCAAGAATGGGATATTAATGATGCAATGGAGATTATGTTGGGGTTATACTGAAAAGTATGTTTTTTACTTTGTATAACCAAACTGAATTTCTTATTTATTTACTGAAATAAATTATTAATCACATGTTGCATTAAATATGAATGAATGTTATATATATTTACTGCATACCTGTTCAATAAGTAAGTACGTGTTACATTGCAGTTAATTTGGTGATACCAGATCACGGAAGATCAAATTAACAGTTCCTCGTGACTAAGTACAAATTCACAACCGAGATGGAAATGAACAATCCATCATGAAAGGTTGAAGTGTAAGGTTCAGATTGATTTGTCTTGACCAAGAGATTACACTAGTGCATTATGATGCGCTGAATAGGATCTACAGGAGGATAAATTCTTCGGTACTGAATATACGAGAATTAGACCTCAGTGGTTCGTTATTTCTTAATCTTCGTCCCTTAAATAGGATCGTGTGAAATTAATAACTATTGCTTTGACTTATGATGGGAAGAGAATCAATGCGATTCGATACCTTGTATCTTGGGCAATATTATTGATTACATGACGATTGCTAAGATTTAATACGGAGAATCGCATGCAAGTACGGCTTGCTTGATTTGTCCCCTTGGTGGGCTCAGAATCTTTATCATACCAAATCCTGCAAGTAGAAATTTATTTCCGGTATGAATAATAATGTTGAGCTTATCTTTACTCCAAGGACAAAGATATTAATTAATATAAAGTCTGTTCAGTGTCTTAATTAATTAGTGGACCAAGATAATCTTAAACACGAGAAATAATGACCGGGAGCCATATTATTGTGAAGCCGTAATGTGGGTTAAGATGGACAGTTCAATTTATAGTGGAATAAATTAATATTAATGGGCTTGAATAATATTTTGGCTAAATATTAAAGTTTCATAGCCCATTGGAGGTCCAATCTTAATTCTCCTAAAGGCCTCTCAAATAGCCCAAATTAAAGTCCAATTAATGAAAAGGAGAAGAAAAAATTTTGCTTATTTTTCCATCATTATTTTCCAAAAAAATAGGTAGGAGAGAGAAAAAGATTTTTTCTTGATTTTCTTGGAAAAATTTTATGGAATAAGTATTCTTGAGATACAAGTTTATCCCATAAATTCAATAAAGGAAAAAGATCTTATTTCACTACTTATGTGAGATTTTCAAAAATAAGGAGAAATAAGGAGGAGAAGATTTTGTTGGGAGATATTTTGGGAAATAGAATATATTGGATATATTCAAGATTGTTTCTTGGAGAAAAAGTAAGGAAATTTCTCAATGCCCCAATTGACCTAAATTTTCGTCCCCCCTCTCCCCCCTTATTATAAATAGGAGATGAATTTTTCATCTCCAAGTGAACACGAGAGATTGATTTTTTCGGAAAAATATCAACGTTGATAAAATATCAAATATTTTGAAATGTCGACAAATTGTGTTTTCTCGAAAAACTTCAATTGTGAGTGTGCAATTCCATGTGTTGGAAAAATTAGAAATCTACAAAGGTGGTGGCAAAATATTTTATTTTCTCCTTTGAAATTAAAATCGTTCGTTGATAATCCTCCCACCGGATTACGTTCGTGGACGTGGGACATATTTGAGAAGGCACTTTGGGTAGATCCATCGTCTCAATGGTTGTCTCTACAAGAGGTATGTAATCTCGTAACTCCTAGATTCCGCATGCTTAGGATTTACGTGGATTATGTGTACGCATGTTGTTTATTTGCTTATTAATTATTATGTTGAATTGATTTAGGATTAATTCATGTTAGTAATTAATTAATTAATTTAAATATGTGTTTAAAAATTCACCTCGAATAGATCCGGGCACCTCTAATTTCCCAACAACTAGTATCAAAGCCTCGGTTTCGAGCTCTGAATTTATATTGTTATTTAAATTATGTTGGCCATTAAATTTTATTGAAATTTGGATAGTAGAATTGTTAGATCTGTTTTGCAGGTATCCAATTGTCATGGTATTTAATGTGTTTTTTTTTCATGCGTATGAATGGTTTTAATTCGACTCGTTCGAATTTTTTTTTCTCGTGTGAAAATCCACGAGTAGATTAGGCTATTTGATTTGTTCAATGTAATAGACTAGTCTAGATTTAGGCTTATTTATTTTCTTGTTAAATAAATTGTAACCTGATCGAAGACAAAGACGGAAACAAGGAGTTGAAATATACCTGAAACCGTACGCGGGCGACGTGCATCGCGCGAAATGTGCCAAGGGAGGCACGCGCACGACATGAGCATCGCCAAGCGCACGGGCATGACGCATGACGCCAGGCGAGGGAGGCCTGGACGCGCACGGGCGTGGATGGGCAGAGCGCACGGGCGCGGAATGGGCAAGGCACCGGCGCGCAGCGGGCTTGGCGAAGGCGAGCGACGGGGCGGACGGGCTTGCGATGGGCGCGACCCGCCCACCGCCTATCAAGGCTGTCGAGTCTGCCGAGAGTTGTGCGGGCGATCTTGCCTCCTCCCCAGGCAACACCACGGGCGCGGTTGCTTCGGCCAGGGCCGGCCGGATCTTGGACGTGCATCCCGGCATGAGCTACTTGGCGTGGCGTTTCGAGACTGACTTCTTTTCGAGACGAACGAGTGGGAGAAATTCAAGACAGAGTTTCATGGAAATTAAGCCGAGAAAAATCAAACTATGACAATTGGATAATTTGTGCCCAATATGTTTATTTCCTGCTTTGCTTGGTTTATTGTTTTATTTTCTTATGCTTTATTTAATTTGTTTAAATATGTTTGCATGAGAATTGCCCAACGAAAAATCTCAAATTCTAAAATTACTAAGAATGTTTAAACAATTAATTTGGTTTTGAATCGAATTAATTTTGACCTCCATGATTTATTTATTTGTGAAATCTTTTGGAGAAATTCCCCTAAGGGACGGCCAAAAGAAAGCTTTCACATGAATAAATTCTCAAAAGGATGATTGTGAATTATTATTAGTGTCGTCGTCGACCCTCCCAAGAGGTTCGATCAAAATGAAGTAGTAATTCTTTATTTAATCATGGTTATTACTTAGGTATAAAATTGATATGCATATTCTTCGCCGAAGTCCCTGTCAATTTTATATTGGTCAAGTGGGAGCCAACTATTAATTTTTTTTTAAAATTAAAGGTTTGTAACTTTTCTTGTTTGTAACTTGCTTGAATGTGATTTAAATGATGAGCCTCCCAAGAGGCTCATTTAAAACTGTTTTGAGATGTTGGCTTATGCATGTTCATATTTTTTTGAGATTTCAATATGAATCATGTGATCGAATTATGTGATTTTTTTTTTGTGTTGATCCGAATATTGACACAAGATGTGTGTTTATTTTAGTTCAGCATGTCGCAACCTTTCACTATTAATATACTTAAAGTCAATAGAATTGTATAGGAGACTATATTAATTGGAAACGAAAAGTTATGATTGTCCTAACTGCACAAAAGCACAAGTGAATTCCTAACACACCGAAAACCAGATGAGCCAACTGACGAGTCGAAAATGCGGGGCTCGTCAATGTTGGGGTTATACGTGAAAGTATGCTTTTACTTTATATAACCTATGTATCAAACACTTATTTACTGAAATAAATTGTTTATCACTGTTGCTTTAAATATGAATGAATGTTATATATATATTTATTGCAAACCGTTCGTAGCACGCGTTACATTGTAGTTAACGTGGTGATACCAGATCACAGAAGATCACGTTAACAGTTCCTTTTAAACGAGTGTGTGTTTCATAACTTAGATAGATCCGAACAATCTATTGGTAGAAGTTGATGCGTAAGGCTCAAATTGGCTTGTCTTGACCAAGAGATTACACTAGTGCATTCGATGCGCTGAAGCGGACCTACAGAGAGGATAAACTCATTTGCACTGACTTAAGGGATGAAAAGTTAGACCTCAGTGATTGTTGATTTCTTAATTCCTATCACTTAATAAGGACTGTGTGTGATTAATAGTTATTGCTTTGACTTATAAATGGAAAGAGAATCATTGCAACTTCGATACCCTATATCTTGGGCAATAATATTATTTGCACGACAGTTGCTAAATTAATACAGAGAATCGTGTGCTTGCAAAAGTCTTGCTTGATTGGTCCCCTTGGTGGGCCCGGAACCTTTATCATACCAAATCTTGCAAGTGGAATTAATTTTCCGGTATGGATAATAAAGATGGGTTGTTTTAATTAATTAATGTTGGGATATTTTAGTTTTGATGAATTATGCCAAAACATTATCAACTTGTGTTATTGAAGCTAATTTACAGATAACAAGTTCAGGGGGAACGAGAGAACAAGTTGAGGGGGAACTTACGAAATCAGACGAGACTGGTCAAGATCAGATGAGTAAGATGAGTTCCGGAGTTAACTGATGAGCTGTGCAAAATCAGAAGAAAAGAAAAGCTAAGCCAGCTGATCAGAAGATCAGATGACCAGAACAGACCTGATCAGAAGAACAGATGAGTTGATCTGGTGATCAGAAGAGCAGACAAGCTGATCAGAAAGAAACTGACCAGAAGATCAGAAGAGAAGGTTGCAGATCAGAAGAGGAGCAGATGAGACTGATCAAGATCAGACATGATCGAGATCAGATAAGATAACCTGATATGCTAACCTGATGTACTGACCTGATGCTATCCTGATATGTTGACCTGAAGATGTGCTGATCTGATCAGTCGAGCTGATCAGATCAGGCAAGAAGAAATCAGATAGCCCGAGTAAAGTAACCTGAGGGTCAGTGAGTAAAACTGACCTGAGGGTCAGGATGTCTAAAGTCAGAAGAGCTGAATTCAGTTAGCCTGAGTGTCAGTATGCCTGATCAGACAAGGTCCGCTGAAGAGAAGTCTGTTGAATCAAGAATCCTGAGACTCAGAAGTATCCTGAGACTCAGAAGAATCCTGAAGACTCAGAGGAATCCTGAAGACTCAGAGAACCCTGAAGACTCAGAAGTTCGTGAAGAATATAGCCGTTAGATTCAGCTGAAGTGGACCAATGAGAGGAAGACAATCAGCCTGAAAAAGCTGCAGAACTTACAGAATAGTATGGATTTGAATGTGATTCTCTCCAACGGTAACATTCAAATCCACACTATAAATACAAGATCTTCCATCAAATTAAGTGTGGAGAATGTGGAAAAAGATGCTACAGAGCCAAGAGTCATATACTCAAAGCATTCCCACCATAGAACACAAATCTGTAAACATACAAATACATCCATGAGTGTTCTAAAACCCAATCTAAGCAACCCAAGATATATCCTAAGCTTAGAGAGATTTTCCCAACCTTAGCATAAAGGCTAAACCATTGTACGGGAAAATCTCAACCTAGTTGGAGACACCAACCAAACCCAAACCCTATTGTTATGTAGTTTGTGTGATTGTTGGAGTTGTAAAGAGTGAGTAAGCTGCAGAGTAGTCAGCCAGAAAACTCTAGAGAAGAAGTGAGTAAACTATCTTGGATAGTCAGAAAGCTTGTGTGTGTTTGAGTAAGTAAGTTGCAGAGTAGTCAGCCAGAAAACTCAAATGTAGAAGAAGTGAGTAAACTATCTTGGATAGTCATAAAGCTTATAGGCAATCCCGTGGAGGGTGATAAGTCCGTTTGAAGGAATTTCCCTAGGAACAGGGAGAGTGGATGTAGGAGCTTGAGTCTCCGAACCACTATACTTTGTTGTGTTCTTTATTGCTTTATGTTCTTACTTGTCATATGCATTCAATTATAAGCAAAACACAACACATGGGCTTAAAACGCAAAAAAATTGGAATCACCATTCCTTCACCCCTGTTTTATATGCATTACATGTTTTTTTCCGCATTTCACGGGTTTTGCACCTGGACCAACAATTAATATAAAGCTTTTCAGTGGCTTAATTAATTAATGGACTAAAGAATCTTAAACACGAGAAATAATAACCGGGAGCCATATTACCGTAATATGGGTTAAGATTGGATAGTGCAATATTAATTATATAGTGGTATTAATTAATATTAATGGGTTGAATTATATTGTGGCTCAATATTGGAATTCAGAAGTCCATTGGAAGATCCATCTTAATTCTCCTAAAGGCCCCTCAAGTAGCCCAAATTATAGTCCAATAAATAAAAGGTATTTAAAATAAAATAAATTTATTGTTGCAATATTTCCTATTATTTTCGAAAATATTAAAGAAAAGAGGGAGAAGGATTTTCTTGAAAAGATTTTATGGAAAGGAGATGATGTATTCTTGGAATACAAGATTATCCCATAAATTCAAGAAAACTCCCACTTGGCTTCTTTAATAGTAAATTTTCGAAAATCTTGTATAAGAAAGGGAAGAAAGATTTTCTTGATTTTCTTGATTTTCTTGGAAAGATTTTATGGAAGATATGTATTCTTGGAATATAAGAATATCTCATAAATTCAAGAAAGATCCAATATTGCAAATCTTCTTGTAAATTTTCAAAATTTAGGCCAATTAAGGGTGTGAGATTTTTGTGGAAAAATACACATGGAAAGAAGAATATATTGGATATATTTAAGATTTCTTGGAGATCAAGAAAAGATCTTTCCTAGCACTAATTGCCTTGAAATTTTCGACCACCCCTCTACTTATAAATAGGGGATGAATTTTTCATTCCCAACTAGTGTGTTCCATGCGTTGGAAATATTAGAAATCCACAAAGGTGGTGCAACAATATTTTATTTTCCTTGTTTTATAAATCGTTCATCGGAGAACCTTCCACCGGGGTTATTGGACGAGGACTTGGGAATACTTGAGAAGGACTTTTGGTGGGTATCCAGATACTTGATCATGTCTGCCTCAGATCGTCTCTTCAACGGGTACATTTACGTAAACTCCTAGAAATTCCGCATGCTAGGATCTTTTACGTGAAATATTATTTGCATGTTGTTGTTGGATTAATTATTATTTGAATTCACTTAGGTAAATTCATGCTAGTAATAATTGTTAATTTAAATTTGTGTTTATGAGGTCATCCCGATAGATCCTGGCATATGTTATCCCAATAGTCAGATCACCTTGCGAGAGATGTTTTCGCTTAAAATGGTGGAGGACAACCCCGTAAGGGATTACGTCCTCAAAATTGATGGCCCATCTGAACAAACTTGAGGTTCTGGGTGCAGATTATGATCTGGAGACCCAGATTGATTTGGTACTCCACTCTCTGCCCAAAAGTTTTTGAGCATTTTGGCCTCGCTAGCTGATTTGTTGCAAGCTTTAGTCTCGGCAGAGATGTTGATGGGGCACCAAACTCAAGCTTTGATGGCAAGTGGTCCGTCTTCATCTTCTAGGCCAAGGGAAGGCAAGAAGAAGAAGAGGACCAAAAGCCATAAGCAAACAAACTCAACTGTTGCCAAGGGCAATGGTAAAATGAGGAAAGCTGGTGGTGTCAAGGAAAATCCAAAGAGGAAGTGCTTCAACTGCAAAAGGACATTGGAGGTCAGCCTGTTCCAAACCCAAAAGGAATGGAAAGAAAGGTAATTCTCGCACACTAGTTGTTGAAACTTGTTCAACGGTGTATGCTACCCATTCGTGGGTAATGGATACAGGATCCACTGATCATGTTTTCTTCACGGGTTCAAATGGACCCGACAGCTAAGTGGAAGTGAGATTCTCATCACGCTAGGCGATGATACGAGAGTGGCATCTGAAGCAGTGGGAGATGTGCAGCTGTCTTTTGAAGACAGAAGTTTAATTTTAAGAGATGTTCTTTATGTTCCTGTTTTTCGCAAAAACTTTATTTTCCAAACTATTTGCTTATGGATATTCTATTCGTTACTGTTTTTCGTAACGATGTGTTTATCTGTCATGGAACTTTACGGAACAATCTCCATATTATTAACTGTGCACATCACTCACAGAATGCATCCTATAACACATCTACTATTTCAAGTAATAAAAGAAAACATTCGATTGACGTGAACGAGACACTTCTTTGGCACCTAAGATTAGGTCATATTAACCCAAAAAGGATCCAAAGGTTGGTCCAAGATGGTTCATTAGAGTTCATCCTGATTGAACCATTTCCAACTTGCGAATCATGCTTGGAGGGTCAGATGACCAAGAGGGCATTTGGAGCCAAGGGGCTTAGAGCTAAAGAAGTGTTGGAGATCGTTCACACCGATGTATGTGGTCCAATGCAAATCAAAGCAAGAGGCGGCTACGAGTATTTCGTTACGTTTATCGATGATTACTCACGCTATGGGTACGTTTTCCTAATGAAGCATAAATCTGAGACTTTTGATAAATTCAAAGAATTTAAGGCTCAAGCAGAGAATCATAAGGAAAAGAGTATCAAGTTTCTACGATCTGATCGTGGAGGCGAATACCTCAGCGATGAATTCTTGAACTACTTGTCGGATGAAGGTATTGCATCCCAGTTGACTGCGCCCGGTACCCCTCAACAAAATGGGGTTGCAGAACGAAGAAACAGAACGCTTCTAGAAATGGTAAGGTCAATGATGAGTTATGCGGATTTACCAAAATCGTTCTGGTGTTATGCCTTGCAAACAACAGCTTATATTATGAACTTATTGCCATCCAAATCGGTTCTCAAAACCCCTAGGGAATTGTGGACGGGGCGCAATCCCAGCTTAGGACACATGAGGATCTGGGGGTGTCCGGCATACGTGTTGGATAAGGAAGCTGGTAAATTGGATGCACGTTCGGAATTAAGGTTGTTTATAGGGTACCCCGAAGGAACAAAGGGATGCATGTTCTATGGTCCCGAAGATCAAAAGGTCGTAATCAGTACGCACTTTAAATTTTTGGAAGAAGACTATATGAACGATAAAAAGCCTAGAAGCGAGATTACCTTAGAAGAACTTAAGGGGCCGACTCCGTTGCCAACTGTACAAGACGACATACCAAGTGTCACACCTACACAACCAGAACCTCGTCGTAGTGGGAGGGTTGTTAGACAATCCGAGCAATTCTTGGGGATAGGAGAGTCCTCGGACTTGATCTCAGGAGAAGAATCAGATCCATGGTCCTACAACGAGGCGATCCAAGACAAGGATGCAACTTCTTGGCAAACCGCAATGGAAGCCGAGATGGGTTCAATGGATCACAATAAAGTGTGGGAACTAGTCGAACCACTTAATGGGGTAAAACCCATTGGATGCAAGTGGGTATACAAGAGAAAAAGGGGATAGGACAGAAAGGTTGAAACCTTTAAAGCGAGACTCGTGACGAAAGGGTACACTCAGAAAGAAGGGATCGACTATGAGAAAACCTTTTCGCCCGTAGCCATACTCAAGTCCATCCGCATTCTCTTGTCGATAGTTGCGCACCTAGACTTTGAGATCTGGCATATGGATGTCAAAATCGCTTTCCTTAATGGAAGTCTTGACGAAGAGATCTATATGCAACAACCCGAAGGCTTCATTGAAAAAGGCCAAGAGCATTTGGTTTGCAAGCTAAAGAAGTCCATTTATGGGCTAAAGCAAGCATCCCGTGCTTGGAATCAGTGTTTTGATCAAGTTATAAAATCCTATGGTTTTGATCAAAACAATTTCGAAAGTTGTGTTTATAAAAAGCGTGACGGAACTGCCTTGGTATTCTTGGTACTATACGTAGACGACATTCTACTCATCGGGAATGATGTAAAGGTGTTATCAGACGTAAGGGCATGGCTGTCAAAATAGTTTGATATGAAGGACTTAGGGGAAGCCGGTCACGTCCTAGGGATCAAGATCACTCGAGATCACAGGAAAAGAATGATCGGGCTTTCGCAAGCCTCATATATATACACCATTTTGAAGCGATTCAGCATGCAAGATTCCAAGAAAGGCTTTGTTCCTTTCAGACACGGAATCCATCTATCCTAGGAAATGTGTCCCAAGACACAAAAGGAAATAGATGACATGAAGGGTGTTCCTTATGCTTCGGCTGTAGGAAGCCTCATGTATGCAATGTTGTGTACAAGACCGGATATCTACTTTGCCGTAGGCATGGTGGCAAGATATCAAAGTGTTGGGATATTTTAGTTTTGATGAATTATGCCAAAACATTATCAACTTGTGTTATTAAAGCTAATCTACAGATAACAAGTTGAGGGGGAACGAGAGAACAAGTTGAGGGGGAACGAGAGAACAAGTTAAGGGGGAACTCACAAAATCAGAAGTAGATGATCGAGATCGACGAGGTCAAGAAAGTAGACCGACGAGATCGATAAGTAAGATGAGTTCCGGAGTTTACTGATGAGCTGAGCAAAATCAGAAGAAAAGAAAAGCTAAGCCAGCTGATCAGAAGAATCAGAAGTTACCTGATCAGATGGACCTGAGATCAGATGACCTGATCAGATGACCAGATCAAAAGAGGAGGTTGCTGAATCAGAAGAGGAGCAGATGAGACTGATCGATATCAGACGTGGTCGAGATTAAATAAGATAACCTGATGCAACTAACCTGATATGCTAACCTGATGTACTAATCTGATGCAGATAAACTGATATGCCGACTGATAAGCATAATCGATCCGATCGTGAGCCGATCGTATCAAAGAGAGAAGAAATCGAAGAGAAATCATCAGAAGACAAGTCATCTAAAGTCATGTTCATCGAGAATCGTAATGCTACTTGATGATCGATAGCTCGAAAAGCAGTGACTGAGGGTCGATTGTCCGGTCAAGAGCCAACTCGCTAGCCGAAAAGTCAAGATACCCGACAGACAAGGTCCGGCCAAGAGAAGTTTGTTGAATCAAGAATCCTGAAGACTCAGAAGAATCATGAAGAATATAGCAGTTAGATTCAGCTGACGTGGACCAATGAGAGGAAGACAACCAGCCTGAAAAAGCTGCAAAAAGCTACAGAATAGTATGGATTTGAACGTGACTCCATCCAACGATAACATTCAAATCCACACTATAAATACAAGTTCTTCCATCAAATTAAGTGTGGAAGTGGGAAATTCGTGAAACATCCAAAAAG
Source organism: Stenogyne calaminthoides (assembly GCA_037126765.1). Taxonomy (NCBI): domain Eukaryota; kingdom Viridiplantae; phylum Streptophyta; class Magnoliopsida; order Lamiales; family Lamiaceae; genus Stenogyne; species Stenogyne calaminthoides. Next base: position 444,685 of record JBBCBC010000062.1, read on the forward strand.
CCAAATCATCTAGCATTTCTACCATAGAACACTGAGCAAGAAATACACGCATATATTCAAGATTTTATATCCTAGATCTAAGCCCAAATGTAATATCCTAAGCTTAGAGAGATTTTCTCATCCTTAGCATTGAGGCTAAACAAATGTAAGGTAAAATATCACCCTAGTTGGACACCAAACAATCTTTTACCCAAACCGAGTGTTAGGTTAAGTTTTGTTAAGCAAGGAATTTAAGTTAGTTGGACTAACTTAAATTCTGGGTGTGAGTGAGAACTCGTTAAACATCTAACCAATCCCGAAAGGGAGGGTAGGCAATCCCGTGAGGGAGATAAGTCCCGAGAGAGTGAGAACTCATTAAACATCTGTTGTATTGTGTTGGATGTTGGGGAATAAGTTGCACAGATCTATTCGGGGTGAATATTTAAATACAAATTTAATTCTTTAATTATTACTAGCATGAATTAATCCTATATTAATTCAAATAATAATCCAACAACATATCATGCATATAATAATTCACGTAAAACCTACGCATGCGGAATTCTACGAGTTTACGTGAACGTACCTCTTGGGATGGCAACGGTGTAGATGAATAGACTAACCGTAAGGACTTCCCAAGTATTCCCTTAGCCCTCATTCGACTATCCGGTGGAAGGATTCTTGTTAACGATTTAACAAAAGGAAAATAAATATGTTGCACCACCTTTGTGGATTTACTAATTTTTCCAGCACATGGAATTGTACTTGGGAATGAAAGAATCATCCCCTATTTATAGAGACTAGGGTGAACGAAATTTTTGGCAAAATATGATGTGGGAAAATCTTTTCTTGATCTCCAAGAAATCTTGAATATATCCCCTATATTCTTTTTCCCATAATCATAATATTCCACAAAAATCCCACCTACTCTATATATATGGATTTTTCGAAAAAATAGATGATCAAGATTCCAAGATTTGGATCTTCTTGAATTTATGAGATATTCTTGTATTTCAAGAAATACATATCTTCCATAATATATTTTCAAGAAAATCAAGAAAATCTTTCTTGCCCACTATATTTCAAAATTTTCGAAAATATCATTATGAATAACCAAGTGGGAGATTTCTTGAATTTAATGAGATAATCTTGTATTCCAAGAATACATACCTTCATTTCATAACAAAATTCAAAGAAAATCTTTCTCCCAACTTTATCCATAATTTTCGAAATATTATTGGAAAAATAAGAAACATTTATTTATTTTATTTTAATCACCTTTTCAGTTAATGGACTATATGTTGGGCTACTCAGGGGGCCTTTAGGAGAATTAAGATTGGACCTTCTAATGGACCTTGAATATCTAATATTGAGCCACAATATAATTCAAGCCCATAAATATTAATTAATCCCACTACATAATTAATATTGCACTATCCATCTTAACCCATATTACAGTCAATATGGCTCCCGGTCATTATTTCCCATGTTTAAGATTATCTAGCCCATTAATTAATTCAAGCCACTGAAATAGTCTTCCATTAATTAATATCTTTTATCCTTGGTCAAGGAACGGTTCAACATTATTATCCATACCGGAAACTAATTCCACTTGCAAGATTTGGTATGATAAAGCTTATGAACCTCCTAAGGGGGCAAATTAAACAAGCGTACTTGCACACAATTCTTCTTATTAAATCTTAGCAATCACATGTGACTAATAATATTGCCCAAGATAAAAAGTATTGAATCTCATTGATTCGCTACCCATGATAAGTCAAAGCAATAGTTACCAATCCCACGTGATCCTATTTAAGGGACGAAGGTTAAAAAATAACGAACCACTGAGGTCTAATTCTACCTTGTTCAGTTCTGAAGAATTTATCCTCCTGTAGGTCCTATTCAGTGCATCAGTCATGCACTAGTGTAATCTCTTGGTCAAGACAAGCCAATCTGAGTCTTACACTTCAACCTTTCACGATGGTTTGTTCATTTCCATCTAGGTCGTGAATAGCGTACTTTTAGTTACAAGGGACTGTTAATTTAATCTTCTGTGATCTGGTATCATTAAATTAACTACAATGTAACACGTACGACTTATTGAACAGTTATGCAGTAAATATATGTAACATTCAATAATATTTAAAGCATCAGTGATAAACAATTTATTTCAGTAAATAAGTCTGAAAATTCAGTTTCGATTATACAAAGTAAAAGCATACTTTTCAGTATAATCCCAACATAAAGCTTCCGACAGCCGAAGCACAAGGAATGCCTTTCATGTCATCTATCTCCTTTTGCGTCTTTAGGGGATATTTTCTTGGATAGATGGATTCCAAGTCTGAAAGGTACGAATCCTTTCTTGGAATCTTCCATGCTGAATCGTTTCAAGACAGTGTCTATGTATGAAACTTGCGATAACCCGATCATCCTTTTCCTGCGATCTCGAGTTATCTTGATCCCAAGGATGTGTCCGGCTTTCCCTAAGTCTTTCATATGAAACTGTTTTGAAAGCCATGCCCTTATGTCTGATAACACCTTCACATTGTTCCCGATGATCAGAATGTCATCTACGTATAGTACTAAGAATACCAATGCAGTTCCGACACGCTTTTTATACACACAACTTTCAAACTCGTTTTGATCGAACCCATAAGACTTTATAACATGATCAAAACATTGGTTCCAAGCTCTGGATGCCTGTTTGAGTCCGTAGATGGACCTCTTGAGCTTACAAACTAGGTGTTCTTGGCATGTTTCAATGATACCTTGGGGTTGTTGCATATAGATCTCTTCATCAAGACTTCCGTTAAGGAAAGCTGTCTTGACATCCATTTGCCAGATTTCAAAATCGAAATGCGTAGCAATCGATAAGAGAATACGGATAGACTTAAGCATGGCTACGGGCAAAAAAGTTTCCTCATAATCGATCCCTTCTTTCTGAGTATAACCTTTCGCCACTAGTTTTGCTTTGAAAGTTTCAACCTTCCCGTCCGGTCCTCTTTTTCTCTTATATACCCACTTGCATCCAATGGGTTTGACCCCATTAAGTGGTTCGACTAGCTCCCACATTCTATTATGAAACATAGAACCCATTTCGGCTTTCATTGTTGTTTGCCAAGAATCTGCATCCTTGTCTTGGAGTGCCTCGTCATATGTCCATGGGTCTGATTCGTCTTGTCCGGGAATCAAGTCCGAGGACTCTCCTATTCCCATGAATCTCTCGGGCTGTCTACCAACCCTCCCACTACGACGAGGCTCCGGTTGTGAAAACGTATTGTTTGGTATATCATCTAGTACAGTTGGCACTGAGGTTTGCCCTCTAAGCTCATTTAAGGTAATCTCACTTCTGGGTTTTCTTTGGTTCATATAGTCTTCTTCCAAAAATCTAAAGTGGGTGCTCATGACCACCTTTTGATCTTCGGGACCATAGAACATACACCCTTTTGTTCCCTCGGGGTATCCTACAAACAGCCTTAATTCTGATCGAGGATCCAATTTACCGGCTTCCTTGTCCAACACGTAGGCCGGACACCCCCAAATTCTCATGTGTCTCATACTAGGCTTGCTCCCGGTCCACAATTCTTTGGGAGTTTTGGGAACCGATTTGGATAGCACCAAGTTCAGAATGTAAGCCGTTGTTTCCAAGGCATGACCCCAGAACGACTCGGGAAGATCCGCATAACTCATCATTGATCTAACCATTTCCAAAAGAGTTCTATTTCTTCGCTCTGCAACCCCGCTTTGTTGAGGAGTTCCGGGTGTAGTGAGCTGGGATACAATCCCTTCATCAGATAAGTAGTTCAAAAACTCATCGCTGAGGTATTCGCCTCCACGATCAGATTGTAGAGACTTGATACGTTTTTCCCTATGATTCTCTGTTTGAGCCTTAAATTCTTTGAATTTCTCAAAGGTCTCAGATTTATGCATCATAAGGAAAATGTAACTGTACCTTGAGTAATCATCAAAAAATACTCATAACCTCCTCTTGCTTTGGTTGACATTGGACCACATACATCTGTGTGAATGATCTCTAACACTTCTTTGGCTCTATTCCCCTTGGCTCCAATTGCCCTCTTGGTCATTTTACCCTCCAAACATGATTCGCAGGTTGGAATTTGTTCAACTTGGAGACGCTCCAGTGAACCATCTTTCACCAACCTTAGGATCCTCTTTGGATTTATATGACCTAATCTTAGATGCCAAAGAAGTGTTTCGTTCATGCTTTCTTTTGTCAGAAATAGTTGATGTGTTATAGGATGCATTTCGTGAGTGATGTGCACAGTTAATTGTATAGAGATTTTCCATCAATGTCCCGTAACAGATACACTCATCATTTCAAAAATGATGTCATTCTTATTAGAAGAAACTTAGTGTCCTTTAATCGAATTTTAGAAACTGAAAGTGAATTCTTTCTAAAACTGGGAACATAAAGATAATCTCAAAAAAACTTTATCTTCAAAAGATAGGTGCACTTCTCCCACTGCTTTAACTATTACTCATGTAGTATTGCAATGTCTGCTACTTGCGTAGTATTGCAATAATCGTTATTATCATAGCATTGCAATATCTGCCACTTACGTAGCATTGCAATGACTTCTACTTTCGTAACGTCGCCCAGTGTGATGAGGATCTCACTCCCACTAAGTTGTCGGATCATTTTGAACCCGTGAAGCCAACATGATTAGTGGATCTCGTATCAACCACCCACGAATGAGAAGTATACGCCAATAAACAAGTTTCAACAACTAGTACGTGAGAATTACCTTTCTTTCCGTCCCTTTTGGGGTTGGAACAGGCAAAACCTCCATTGTCCTCTCTCACCGCAGCTTAAGCACTTCCTCTTTGGATTTTCCTTGACACAAAAAGCATTCCTCATCTTACCATTACCCTTGACAACAGTTGAGTTTTATTGCTTATGGCCTTTGGTCCTCTTCTTTATCTTGCCTACCCTTGGCCTAGAAGATGAAGACGGACCACTTGCCGTCAAAGCTTGAGTTTGGTGCCTTATCATCATTTCTGCCGAGACCAAAAGCTTGCAACAAATTAGCTAGCGAGGCCAAAATGCTCAAAACTTTTTGGGCAGAGAGTGAAGTACCAAATTCATCTGAGTCTCCAGATCATAATCTGCACTCAGAATCTCAAGTTTGTTCAGATGGACCATATATTTTGAGGACGTAATCCCTTACGGGTTTGCCCTCCACCATTTTCAGCGACGACATCTCTCGCAAGGTGATCTGAATAGTCCCGCATGTTTTGACTCGTCAGTTGGCTCATCTGATTTTGGTGTGTCAAGAATCCACTTGTGCTTTTGTGCAGTTAGGACAATTATAATTTTTCGTTTCCAATCAATATAGTTTCCATACATATTGTATTGACTTTAAGTATAATAACAGTGGATTAAAAGGTAACGACATGCTGAACTTAAATAAACAACTATATGCAATAGCACAAGTATATCACAAGATTCGATCACATGCATCATATTTAAAATCTCAAAAAAATATGAACATGCATCAGCCAACATCTCAAAACAGTTTAAATAATCCACGTGGGGTGGGTCATTATTTAAACACATTCAAGCAGGTTACAAACAAGAACAGTTACAAACCTTTAATATCCAGATTAATAGTTGGCTCCCACTTGACCAATATAAAATTGACAGGGACTTCGGAGAAGTATATGCATATCAATTTTATACCTAAGTAATAACCATGATTAAATACAGGACTATTATTTTGATTTGAACGAGCCTCTTGGGGAGGGTCATCGTCACCACTAGTAATAACCCACAATCATCTGTTTGGAATTCATTCATGTGAAAGCTATCTTTTGACCGTCCCGTGGGGGGAATTTCTCCAAAAGAATTCACAAATAAATAAATCATGGAGGTCAAAATTAATTCAATTTTATTATCCGGAATAAAATTTTCAATTAATTATTTAACATACTTAGTAATTTTGAAGGTGAGATTTTTCATTTGGGCAACTCTCATGCAAACACATTTAAACAAATTAAATAAAGCATAAGGTAGCACAAAATAAATCAAGCAAAACAGAAAAATAAATATATTGGGCATGAATTATCCAATTGTCATGGTTTGATTTTTCTTGGCTTGATCTTGAAGAAACACCGTCTTGAATTTCTCCCACTCGATCGTCTCGAAAAGAACTCCGTCTCGAAATGCCACGCCAAGTAGCTCGCAGCCGGGATGCACTCCCGCATCCGGCCGGCCGCTTGGCAACAAATCGCGTTAAATGCGCTTAACAACACGCACGCCCACCCGAAGCGCCAAGATCGCTCGCTTTGCCGCGCCCGATGCCGCCCGCCAGCGCCCGATGTCGCTGAAAGCGCCCGTGTCACCGTGTCGCGTCTGCCCGCGCCTCCGCTCATGCTAAGCGATTCACTTTACTGCCGCCGCGTCGGGCCCCCCGATCCGCTCGCGCCGCGGTGCGCGTCGCTAGCGCCGCCCGTGCTTTGATCTCGCCCGCGCGCTCGGCCTCGGCCTCACCTCTCGCCCATGCGTGGTGCAAGCGTCTGCATCCGCGTGTGCCTCCCTTGTTCGTTTACGACGACGCCGCCGCCTATGCCGATTCGATTTAGGTCCTTTAATTCTTCGTCTCCGTCCTCGTTTTCGATCCGGTTACAATTTATTTACAAAAATAAATAAACCTAGATCTAGACTAGTCTATTACATTGATCAAATCAAACAAATTCTAATCTACTCGTGGATTTTCTCACGAGGCAAAACGAATCCGAACGAATCGAATTAAAAAACCACAGTTTATATGCATGCATAAATAAACACATTAAATTCCATGACAATTGGATACCTGCAAAATAGATCTAGCAATTCTACTATCCAATTTCAAATTTAATGCCCACGAATTAAATTACAATTTAAAAAATTCAGAGCCCGAAACCGTGGCTCTGATACCAGTTGTTGGGGAATAAGTTGCACAGATCTATTCGGGGTGAATATTTAAATACAAATTTAATTCTTTAATTATTACTAGCATGAATTAATCCTATATTAATTCAAATAATAATCCAACAACATATCATGCATATAATTGTTGTGTTCGATATAATAATTCAGGATTAATCGAACACGTAAGAGCGACACGTGTAGTATTTATTAAAATAGTCAAACCTGTTGGACAAGTGTGCTCGTCGTTCGTTGACTAAACAAGTTTGTTCGGCCAGTTCACCACATGTCACCCAGAACAAACATACTTGCTACTCAGATCAGGAAAGAAAGAATCAGATGAGCTAAGTCAAGAAGGCCACAAACAAATCTGAGGACTCAGGCGGCCAAAATACTCAGATATCCTGAAAGGCTCAGATATCCTGAGGGTCAGTATGCTCGCTACTCAGATATCCTGAAAGGCTCAGATATCCTGAGGGTCAGTATGCTCGCAACTCAGATATCCTGAAACCCTCAGATATCCTGAGGGTCAGTATGCTCGCAACTCAGATATCCTGAAACCCTCAGATATCCTGAGGGTCAAGATATTTCAAACTCGATATCCCGAAAAGCTCGATATCCCGAAAAGTCAAGATGCTCGCAAAGACAACATTATGAAGACTCAGGCATCCTAAAGGGTCAGAGTGCTTGACACTCAGATATCCCGAAGACCCGGACATCCCGAGGGCTCACAATGCTCGAGGAGAACAAAGATTCCAAAGATGAAACTGACATGATTAAAGGGGCGAACAAAGCATCCAACCGAGCAGAAGATTAATTTGGACGACCAAAAGAGTGCCTTACAGACAAGCAAGCTCCAAGATCAATCTAGAAGACGAAGTTGGGAATGTGGCAATATCATCTGGATTCTTGCATGACCCAAAGTCTCCAGCTCATACTTGCCAACCCAGCTCATGCTAGTCGGAGTGCTATAAAAGGAAGAAAAAAGAAGAAGATAAAGGTTCAGAAAAAATTCCCAGAAAAAGTCATACCCACACAAGAAATTCCAGAGAGAGGTGAGGAACAGAAAAATTCGAGTGATCATTTATGCATACTAGAAACCCTAGCACTCAGAGGCTAACTCTCTAAATTATCTTCATCTGTAATGATTCATCTTCATAAGGTGTATCAAATATTGTACGTGTAAAGCTCGCAATACCACATCCTGGCTTGGTATGCCCCCAGAGTAGTCATTTCCTGACGAACTGGGTCAACAAATTCATTTTATTTAAAGTTTATTTTACACGTTCATGTTTTGTTTGTGAGTTGTTATCAAATTAGCCACATCATATTCCTCAAATAAAACGACTCGCGACAACTGGCGCTAGAAGGAGGGTGCTTCACCGAAAAACCAACCCATACATAAACCCTTAGTTAGCCGAGGCAGAAAAAAGAAATAAAATGCCTCAATCTAGGAACACACAAACGGAGAGGTCGGGACAAAGCCGACCACATGACTGGAAAGAGGCTCAGCGCCAGCCTCACAAAGATCAGATAGGGGAGACCATCAATCTTGAGGATATTGCCAATGATCCGACGGCCACAACAAAGGCCATCACTTTCTTGTTGCGAGCACAGAAAGAGAGGGCCGAAAAAGAGTTGGCTAAGCTAAAAACTCAAGAAGATGAAGAACGACGCTCGCGTACACCTGATAGCGAACAAGTTAGAAAGAAAACTGCGAAGCGGGCGAATAAAGGAGCCGATGATACGTCTGATAACGAACAGCCTCAGGGGTCTAGACCTTCAGCGTTTGGACGCTTGAGGCTCTCCGCCAAAGACCGAATCGGCAATAATAGGCGACAGGATCCAGGGAAGGAACAGTCAATAAACATGCCCGCATACTCAGGTCTTCATGATCGTCCGCATGCCGAACAAAAATTGGCAGGAACAAAATTGTCTATCCATCATCCATTGGGTAGTCAAGAACAAGCTTGTAAAGGGGGACTGCCCCATCACGAGCATGACCCACTGGGTCCTCATGATGGGAAACAGCCCCGATCCAAGTCTGTCAGTTCCACAAAATTTGTGGAAATGCAGAAAGCCATCGAGGGATTACAGGCCGACCTGGCCGCGACCAAAGGCCACCCTCGGGCGAGCACAATACACTGCTCACCGCTATCATCGGCGATCATGGCGGCCGAAATACAAGAGAAAGTAGCGAAGACTCGACCACCAGTCCCCATGTTCGATACTGAGTCTGACCCTCATGTCCATCTCAGCAAATACTCAGACTTTATGATCGCAATGGGTGCCACGGACGCAACGCAGTGCCGATCATTCCCCATGACTTTGGGTGATCGGGCACATAGATGGTTCTCTAATTTGCCCGCTGCGTCCATCACATCTTTCGCTCAATTGGGACAACAATTTCTGTCCCATTTTTCATCCATGTGTGCTCGCCCGGCGCCAAAACAAAGGTTGGCGCATTTTTCCCAACTAAAAGGTGAGTCTGATCGAGCATACATCGAAAGATTTGATAAATGTTTGTATGATGGGGCCCCAGTTGAAGAGGATGCCAAGATCCTCGCGGTGGTCGGGGGCCTGACTCTAAACACTGACATGTGGAAGGCCATGCATCAAGACTGGCCGAACACATATTCAGAGTTCCGAGAGCGAGCGGCCAAAATCATAGCCATGCAAGATTTGCTCGCCCAATCACGATTGGGACAGGAACCTACAACTAGGAAAGTTTTCGGGAAGAAAGTGATGAATGAAGGGGGGTACAAACCCCCAGGCTCTTTCAAACCATTCGAAGAAAGAGCAGAAGCAAACGCCCTACGAAGTCTTCTGGGCATTTCAGCGGAAACAATTTTTAACCAAATTAGAGATCGGGACATGTTGGATAGGCCGAGAAGAATTATAATGGACAAACATCGGCTCAATTCTTCCAAATATTGTAACTATCATACAGAAGATTGTCGCGATTTACTCCGCCAACTTTGGAAGCTATACGAAGAAAATCGCCTTACCCAGTTCTTAAAAAAGCCGGCGAGCAGAGACTCCCGAACTGAAAAAACAGAAGACCGAAGGGGTAAGCGAAAGGCCGAACAAACATCTGACAGTGATCCCAAAAAATCACGTAAGAGGTCTGAACTATCCAAATGAGGGCCTCCTATTGTGGGAAGAGGTCGAGAAAGTCAAGAGATTCACATGATACGTCCTGAATATGGTCCAGTGGGTGGATGTTACCAGGCACCATCATATCGAACAGACGTAAGAAGATGGAGATGCGTGCCATGCAAAGCATTCATCAGGTAAAGGTGGCGAGCACATCAGCTAGCACGCCACCATCTCACCAAATTATGTTTTCAGAAGACGATCTCGACAGAATAATAACTCCCCACAACGACTCCTTAACCATTAGTGCTCGTCTCCTCGGGTTGAAGGTGCACCGCCTCCTGGTTGATACCGGAGCTTATGCGAACATTTTGTTCGTCAACACCCTTCACCAGATGGAAAAGCAAGTTGGGGACTTGAGCAGTTATATTGAACCGTGTGATTGTTGGGATTATACTGAAAAGTATGCTTTTACTTTGTATAATCGAAACTGAATTTTCAGACTTATTTACTGAAATAAATTGTTTATCACTGATGCTTTAAATATGATTGAATGTTATATATATTTACTGCATAACTGTTCAATAATTCGTACGTGTTACACTGTAGTTAATTTAGTGATACTCGATCACAGAAGATCAGTCCCTTGTAACTATAAGTACGCCATTCACGACCTAGATGGAAATGAACAACCATCGCGAAAGGTTGAGGTGTAAGGCTCAGATTGGTTTGTCTTGACCAAGACATTACACTAGTGCATGACTGATGCGCTGAATAGGACCTACAGGAGGATAAATTCTTCAGAACTGAACAAGGAAGAATTAGACTTCACTGGTTCGTTGTTTCTTAACCATCGTCCCTTAAATAGGATCACGTGGGATTGGTAACTATTGCTTTGACTTATCATGGGTAGCGAATCAGAGAGATTCAATACTTTTTATCTTGGGCAATATTATTGGTCACATGTGATTGCTAAGATTTAATACGAAGAATCGTGTGCAAGTACGCTTGCTTGATTTGCCCCCTTGGGAGGTTCATAAGTTTTATCATACCAAATCTTGCAAGTGGAATTAGTTTTCGGTATGGATAATAATGTTGAACCGTTCCTCGACCAAGGACAAAAGATATTAATTAACGGAAAGCTATTTCAAAGGCTTGAATTAATTAATTAATAATCTTAAACACGCCATATTGGAGCCATATTATGGGTTAAGATGGATGGTGCAATATTAATTATGTAGTGGGATTAATTAATATTTATGGGCTTGAATTATATTGTGGCTCAATATTAGATATTCAAGATCCATTAGAAGGTCCAATCTTAATTCTCCTAAAGGCCCCCTGAGTAGCCCAACATATAGTCCAATAACTGAAAAGGTGATTAAAATAAAATAAATATTGTTGCTTATATTTCCTCTAAATTTTCAAAAATTATGGATAAAAGAGGGAGAAAGATTTTCTTTGAATTTTATTATGGAATGAAGATATGTATTCTTGGAATACAAGATTATCTCATTAAATTCAAGAAATCTCCCACTTGGTTATCTATATAGTAAATTTTGAAATTTTGAAAATATAGTGGGCAAGAAAGATTTTCTTGATTTTCTTGAAAAGATATTATGGAAGATATGTATTTCTTGAAATACAAGAATATCTCATAAATTCAAGAAGATCAAAATCTTGGATTCTTGCATCATTAAATTTTAAAAAATATCCATATTGTTGAGGAGGTGGGATTTTTGTGGAATATTTTAATTATGGGAAAAAGAATATAAGGGATATATTCAAGATTTCTTGGTGACCAAGAAAAGTCTTTTCCCACATTGAAATATCACTAAAATTTTGACCACTCTCTCACCTATAAATAGGGGATGATTAGTTCATTCCCAAGTACAATTCCATGTGCTGAAAATATTAGCAAATTCACATAAGTGATGCAACAAAGTTTATTTTTTCCTTTTGTTAATTGTTCGCGAGTATCCTTCCACCGGATTGTCGAGCAAGGGCTAAGGGAATACTTGGGAAGTCCTTTTGGTTAGTCCGTCCGACCAAGTCAATTTGCCATCCCGAGAGGTGCGTTCACGTAAACCCGTAGTTTCGCGTCGTGGGTTTTACGTGGCTTTTTATATGCATGATATGTTGTTGCAATTATTATTTGAATTAATATAGGATTAATTCATGCTAGTAATAATTAATGAATTAAATTTGTATTTAAATATTCACCCCGAATAGATCTGTGCAACTCATTCCCCAACAACCGCATCGAGCCACCATTTGAACTCTCAATTTTTAAATTGTAATTTAATTCGTGGACATTAAATTTGAAATTGATAGTAGAACCGTTAGATCTGCTTTTGCGGTATCCAATTGTCATGGATTTTAATGTTTTATTTTGCATGCGATAAACCGTGGTTTTTTAATTCGATTCGTTCGGATTTGTTTTGCCTCGTGAGAAAATCCACGAGTAGACTAAGATTTGTTTGATTTGATCAATGTAATAGACTAGTCTAGATCTAGGTTTATTTATTTTTGTAAATAAATTGTAACCGGATCGGAACGAAAAAGACGAAGAATTAAAGGATGAAATCCGAAACCAGCGTGGGGCGGCGCGGCTCGCTTAGGCACGCATTAGGCGGCAAGGCCGGCCGTCGAAGGCAGCGAGTGAGGATGCGGCGGGCGGCGCTCGCGCCCAAAGCCGAAGCGACGGGCGGAGACGCTGAAGGCCGCCGAGGTCGCGGGCGAAGGCGGAGGCGGGCGATCAAGATGCGCCGATGCGATGATGCACGCATCGCGCCTAAAATCGCCGACTACCGATAATCGCTGAGGCATCAAGCCCGGGCATGGCCCGCCGGGCGGTGTCGAGGCTACCTAAAGCCGCCCCCAGCCAAGTGGCCGGCGGATGAGGGCGTGCATCCCACCAAGCGAAATGCTTGCGTGGAGGTTCGAGACGAAGTATTTTTTTGAGACGAACGAGTGGGAGAAATTCGAGACGTGTTTCTTCAAGATCAAGCCAAGAAAAATCAAACCATGACAATTGGATAATTTGTGCCCAATATGTTTATTTTTCTGTTTTGCTTGATTTATTTGTGCTATCTTATGCTTTATTTAATTTGTTTAAATGTGTTTGCATGAGGGTTGCCAAATTGAAAAATCTCAACTTCAAAATTACTAAGTATGTTTTAAATAATTAATTGATAATTTTATTCCGGATAATAAAATTGAATTAATTTTGACCTCCATGATTTATTTATTTGTGAATTCTTTTGGAGAAATTCCCCCAACGGGACGGTCAAAAGATAGGTTTCACATGAATGAATTCCAAACGGATGATTGTGGGTTATTACTAGTGGCGACGATGACCCTCCCAACGAGGCTCGATCAAAGCGAAATAGTAATCCTTTATTTAATCATGGTTATTACTTAGGTATAAAATTGATATGCATATACTTCCCCGAAGTCCCTGTCAATTTTATATTGGTCAAGTGGGAGTCAACTATTAATCTGGATATTAAAGGTTTGTAATTGTTCTTGTTTGTAACCTGCTTGAATGTGTTTATATAATGACCCACCCAACGTGGTTTATTTAAACTGTTTTGAGATGTTGGTTGATGCATTGTTCATATTTTTTTTTAGATTTTAAATATGATGCATGTGATCGAATCTGGTGAAATACTTGTGCTTTTGCATATAGTTGTTTATTTTAGTTCAGCATGTCGTTACCCTTTTAATCCACTGTTATTATACTTAAAGTAAATACAATATGTATGGAAACTACATTGGAAACAAAAAAATTTAATTGTCCTAACTGCAAAAAAGCACAAGTGGATTTTTGACACACCAAAATCAGATGAGCCAACTGACGAGTCAAAACATGCGGGACTCGTCAGATCACCTTGCGAGAGATGTCGTCGCTGAAAAAGGTGGAGGGCAAACCCGTAAGGGATTACGTCCTCAAAATAGATGGCCCATCTGAACAAACTTGAGATTCTGAGTGCAGATTATGATCTGGAGACTCAGATGAATTTGGTACTTCACTCTCTGCCCAAAAGTTTTTGAGCATTTTGGCCTCGCTAGCTAATTTGTTGCAAGCTTTTGGTCTCAGCAGAAATGTTGATAAGGCACCAAACTCAAGCTTTGACGGCAAGTGGTCTGTCTTCATCTTCTAGGCCAAAGGTGGGCAAGATAAAGAAGAGGACCAAAGGCCATAAGCAATAAAACTCAACTGTTGCCAAGGGCAATGGTAAGATGAGGAATGCTTGTTGTGTCAAGGAAAATCCAAAGAGGAAGTGCTTAAGCTGCGGTGAGAGAGGACAATGGAGGTTTTGCCTGTTCCAACCCCAAAAGGGACGGAAAGAAAGGTAATTCTCATGCACTAGTTGTTGAAACTTGTTTAGCGGCGTATACTTCTCATTCGTGGGTGGTTGATACGAGATCCACTAATCATGTTGGCTTCACGGGTTCTAAATGATCCGGCAACTTAGTGGGAGTGAGATCCTCATCACACTGGGTAACGTTACGAAAGTAGAAGACATTGCAATGCTACGTAAGTGGCAGATATTGCAATGCTACGATAGTAACGATTATTGCAATACTACGCAAGTAGCAGACATTGCAATGCTACATGAGTGTCAGTTAAAGCAGTGGGAGAAGTGCACCTATCTTTTGAAGATAAAGTTTTTTTGAGATTATCTTTATGTTCCAAGTTTTAGAAAGAATTCACTTTCAGTTTCTAAAATTCGATTAAAGGACACTAAGTTTCTTCTAATAAGAATGGCATCATTTTTGAAATGATGAGTGTATCTGTTACGGGACATTGATGGAAAATCTCTATACAATTAACTGTGCACACCACTCACGAAATGTATCCTATAACACATCAACTGTTTCCGAGAAAAGAAAAACGTTCATCAGAAGTGAACTAGACACTTCTTTGACATCTAAGATTGGGTCATATAAATCCAAAGAGGATCCAAAGGTTGGTGAGAGACGGTTCACTAGGGCTTCACCAAGTTGAACCGATTCCAACCTGCGAATCATGTTTGGAGAGTAATATGACTGAGAGGGCATTTGGAGCCAAGGGGAATAGGGCTAAAGAAGTGTTAGAGATTGTTTAAAAAGATGTGTGTAGTTCAATGTCAACCAAAGCAAGAGGAGGTTATGAGTAATTTTATTGATGATTACTCAAGGTACAGTTTCCTTATGAAGCATGAATCTGAGACCTTTGAGAAATTCTAAGAATTTAAGGCTCAAACAGAGAATCACAAGGAAAAACGTATCAAGTCTCTACGATCTGATCGTGGAGGCGAATACCTCAGCGATGAGTTTTTGAACTACTTATCTGATGAAGGGATTGTATCCCAGCTCACTGCACCCGGAACCCCTCAACAAAACGGGGTTGCATAGCGAATAAACATAATTCTTTTGGAAATGGTTAGATCAATGATGAGTTATGCGGATCTTCCCGAGTCGTTCTGGGGTCATACCTTGGAAAACAGTGACTTACATTCTGAACTTGGTGCTATCCATATCGGTTCCCAAAACTCCCAAAGAATTGTGGACCGGGCGCAAGCCTAGTATGAGACACATGAGAATTTGGGGGTGTCCGGCCTACGTGTTGGACAAGGAAGCCGGTAGATTGGATCCTCGATCAGAATTAAGGCTGTTTGTAGGATACCCCGAGGGAACAAAAGGGTGTATGTTCTATAGTCCCGAAGATCAAAAGGTTGTCATCCGCACCCACTTTAGATTTTTGGAAGGAGACTATAAGAACCAAAGAAAACCCAGAAGTGAGATTACCTTAAATGAGCTTAGAGGGCAAACCTCAGTGCCAACTGTACTAGATGATATACCAAACGATACATTTTCACAACCGGAGCCTCGTCATAGTGGGAGGGTTGTTAGACAGCCCGAGAGATTCATGGGAATAGGAGAGTCCTCGGACTTGATTCCAGGAATCAGACCCATGGACATATGACGAGGCACTCCAAGATAAGGATGCAGATTCTTGGCAAACAGCAATGAAAGCCGAAATGGGTTCTATGTTTCATAATAGAGTGTGGGAGCTAGTCGAACCACTTAATGGGGTCAAACTCATTAGATGTTAGTGGGTATATAAGAGGAAAAGAGGATCGGACGGGAAGGTTGAAACCTTTAAAGCAAGACTAATGGCGAAAGGTTATACTCAGAAAGAAAGGGATCGATTATGAGGAAACTTTTTCGCCCGTAGCCATGCTTAAGTCCATCCGTATTCTCTTATCGATTGCTGCGCATTTCGACTTTGAAATCCTGCAAATAGATGTCAAGACAGCTTTCCTTAACGGAAGTCTTGATAGGGAGATCTATATGCAACAACCCCATGTTTTCATTAAAACAGGCCAAGAACACCTAGTTTGTCAAGCTCAAGAGGTCCATTTACGGTCTCAAACAGGCATCCAGAGCTTGGAACCAAAGTTTTGATCATGTAATAAAGTCTTATGGGTTTGATCAAAACGAGTTTGAAAGTTGTGTGTATAAAAAGCATGTCGAAACTGCATTGGTATTCTTAGTACTATACGTAGATAACATTGTGATCATCGGGAACGATGTGAAGGTGTGGTCAGACGTAAGGGCATGGCGTTTCAAAACAGTTTGATATGAAAGACTTAGGGAAACTGGACACATCCTTGGGATCAAGATTACTCGAGATCGCAAGAAAATGATGATCGGGTTATCGCAAGTATTCATACATTGATAATGGTTTTAAACGATTCAGCATGTAAGATTCCAAGAAAGGATTCGTACCTTTCAGACTTGGAATCCATCTATCCAAGAAAATGTCCCCCAAGACGCAAAAGGAGATAGATGACATGAAAGGCATTCATTGTGCTTCGGCTGTAGGAAACCTTATGTATGCAATGTTGTGTACGAGACCGGATATATGCTTTGTCGTAGGCATGTTAGCAAGATATCAGAGTAACCCAGGGAAAGCGAATTGGACGACAGTTAAAAACATTCTGAGGTATCTGAAAAGAACTCGGGATAGAATGTTGATTTATCAGTCAGATACTCCAATCCCCATCGGCTACATGGACTCGGATTTCCAATCAAATTTAGATTCCAGAAATTATCTGCCTCAGTTAGTGTGTTTCCATTTGGGAAGTGTAGCCATCAAATGGACGAGTGTGAAGCAGAAATGCATCACTGACTCAACCATGGAAGTCGGGTAAGTAATTGCTTGTGAAGCAGTGAAAGAACCGATTGAGCTCTAGACCTTCTTAGTGGACTTGGATGGTGTTCTGAATTTGTCTAGCAATATCTGCTAAGGGCAGTTGTAAATTCAAGAGAACCAAGAGTCCACGAGTCAAACAAACACATTAAAGGAAAGACATCTTATATGAGAAATCGTTAAGAGAGGAGATATAGATGTGGCAAAGATAGCGTCTGAGGACAGCCTAGCAGATCCATTCACAAAGCGTCTGCCTCTGAATACATTCGAGAGACATATGAGTGGAATGGGTGTCAAGACCGTTGTCAATCTGCTTTGAGTATAAGTGGGAGAAATTATTAGGTTCGTGTAGGTGACATTAGATGTCACGGACTACTCGAGACGTGTTGTAGTATACTTAAAAGCAGACTTTGAGTATAAGTGGGAGATTGTTGGGATTATACTGAAAAGTATGCTTTTACTTTGTATAATCGAAACTGAATTTTCAAACTTATTTACTGAAATAAATTGTTTATCACTGATGCTTTAAATATGATTGAATGTTATATATATTTATTGCATAACTGTTCAATAATTAAATGCGTGTTACTACATCAGTAGTTAATTTAGTGATACCCGATCACAGAAGATTAAATTAACAGTCCCTTGTAACTATAAGTACGCCATTCACGACCCAGATGGAAATGAACAACCATCGCGAAAGGTTGAGGTGTAAGGCTCAGATTGGTTTGTCTTGACCAAGAGATTACACTAGTGCATGACCGATCTGTTGAATAGGACCTCTGGGAGGATAAATTCTTGAATCGAACAAGGAAGAATTAGACCTCAGTGGTTCGTTGTTTCTTAACCTTCGTCCCTTAAATAGGATCACGTGGAATTGGTAACTATTGCTTTCACTTATCATGGGTAGCGAATCAGAGAGATACAATACTTTTTATCTTGGGCAATATTATTGGTCACATGTTATTGCTAAGATTTAATACTTAAGAATCGTGTGTGCAGTACGCTTGCTTGATTTGCCCCCGGGAGGTTCATAAGTTTTATCATACCAAATCTTGCAAGTGGAATTAGTTTTTGGTATGGATAATAATGTTGAACCGTTCCTCGACCAATGACAAAAGATATTAATTAACGGAAACCTATTTCAAAGGGCTTGAATTAATTAATGGGCTAGATAATCTTAAACACGGAAATAATGACCGGAGCCATATTGACTGTAATATGGGTTAAGATGGATGGTGCAATATTAATTATGTAGTGGGATTAATTAATATTTATGGGCTTGAATTATATTGTGGCTCAATATTAGATATTCAAGATCCATTAGAAGGTCCAATCTTAATTCTCCTAAAGGCCCCCTGAGTAGCCCAACATATAGTCCAATAACTGAAAAGATGATTAAAATAAAATAAATATTGTTGCTTATATTTCCTCTAAATTTTGAAAATTATAGATAAAAAGAGGAGAAAGATTTTTCTTTGAATTTTGTTATGGAATGAAGATATGTATTCTAGGAATACAAGATTATCTCATTAAATTCAAGAAATCTCCCACTTGGTTATCTATATAGTAAATTTCGAAATTTTGAAAATATAGTGGGCAAGAAAGATTTTCTTGATTTTCTTGAAAAGATATTATGGAAGATATATATTTCTTGAAATACAAGAATATCTCATAAATTCAAGAAGATCCAAATCTTGGATTCTTGCATCATTAAATTTTCGAAAATATCCATATTGTTGAGGAGGTGGGATTTTTGTGGAATATTTTAATTATGGGAAAAAGAATATAAGGGATATATTCAAGATTTCTTGGTGACCAAGAAAAGTCTTTTCCCACATTGAAATATCACTAAAATTTCGACCACTCTCTCACCTATAAATAGGGGATGATTAGTTCATTCCCAAGTACAATTCCATGTGCTGGAAATATTAGCAAATCCACATAAGTGGTGCAACAAAGTTTATTTTTTCCTTTTGTTAATTGTTCGCGAGTATCCTTTCACCGGATTGTCGAGCAAGGGCTAAGGGAATACTTGGGAAGTTCTTTTGGTTAGTCCGTCCGACCGAAGTCACTGCCATCCCGAGAGGTACGTTCACGTAAACCCGTAGTTTCCGCATGCGTAGGTTTTACGTGGCTTTTTATATGCATGATATGTTGTTGCAATTATTATTTGAATTAATATAGGATTAATTCATGCTAGTAATAATTAATGAATTAAATTTGTATTTAAATATTCACCCCGAATAGATCTGTGCAACTCATTCCCCAACAGTGATCATACCATAATGGGTTTTGGGGAATCTGTAACCCGACCCTATGGTATGATTAGGTTAGGAGTCGAGTTAGAATCAACTCTGAATCCGGACATCCGACGAACTAGAATGCTAGATTTTGTAATCGTCGATGCTCCGTCTACTTATAACGGGTTCCTAGGTCGCCCGTTTATTCAGGAATTTAAAGCGGCCTGTTCTACGTATTACTACTGTGTTAAATTTCCAACACAAGATGGAACAGGTAGCGTAAAAGGAGATTAGAAGATAGCTCGAGATTGTTTGCTATCATGTGCACCAGGAAAACAAAATATCGTCAACATGATGGAGCAAACATGGGAGATTGGTGAGTCAAGTCAGCGAGCAAATGCCTCGCTTAAATATCTTTCGACGAACATAAATTTGACAAGCACAGCTCCCCGTGCGAACACAGAATGCGCGAACACACAATCCGGGAAGGTAATTCATGTCCCAGATCTCCCAGATCTAATGAATATTGATCCGCTAAGCGAGCCAACGGACCTAGAACCTCGCATAGGTTTCGAACCCATGGAGGTTGATGACGAACACCGGGGGTCCATTCAAGATCCTCGGTGGAAACAAAAAAGAAAGCGAGCAACACCTGTCGAACAACTGGAGCCTATAAACATCGACCCGAACAGACCTGAGTTAGAAGTGTTCATTGGTTCAGAATTACCTGAGCCAATTCGAACAGAAACGATTGCTTATCTTCAAGCAAACTTGGATGTGTTCGCATGGTCGCACGAGGACATGGTTGGAATTGATCCAAAACATGCATGTCATTCCCTCAACCTTGATCCAATACAAACTCCAGTTATCCAGAAGCGCAGAAAGTTTAGTCCGAAAAAGTATGCGGCAATGAATAGTGAAATCAAAAAGTTGCTCGACAATAAACTGATTCGAGAGGTGAAATGCCCAAGATGGCTTGCGAACCCTGTGCTCGTCCGCAAGTCTAATGGATCTTGGAGACTATGTATTGATTTCACGGATTTAAACAAGGCGTGTCCGAAAGATAACTTCCCGATGCCGCATATCGATTATTTGGTCGATAATACAGCAGGCCATGAACTCATGACTTTCATGGATGCATTTGCTGGTTATCACCAAATACCCATGCATCTGGACGATCAAAAGAATACGGCATTCTGCAGTGAAAAGAATATGTACTGTTGGCAACGCATGCCATTCGGATTAAAGAATGCCGGTGCAACATATCAACGTTTGGTGAACAAAATGTTCGACGGACACATCGGCCGAACAATTGAGGTATATATTGATGATATTGTGGTAAAGAGCGAACATAAAGAAGACCACATCACCCACCTCGCACGAACGTTTGATATACTCAGGGAGTATAACATGAAGTTAAATCCGAAGAAATGCAGCTTTGGGGTTCACTCAGGAAAATTCCTCGGACATATGGTCAGTCAACGGGGGATCGAAGCGAACCCATCAAAGATTCAAGCTATGCTCGATATGCAGGCCCCCAGGAGTGTGAAAGAGGTCCAAAAGTTAACCGGACGTTTAGCTTCCGTAAGCCGGTTTATATCACGAACTGGGGACAAATGCAAACCTTTCTTTGATGCATTAAAGAAGGGGAAATTTCAGTGGACCGAGCATTGCCAAAATGCATTCGAATCATTAAAGCAGTACCTTGCAGATACTCAGACATTGTCTAAGCCTGTCCCAGGAGAACAACTCTATATGTATCTTGCTGCATCCGAACATGCAATCAGTGTTGTGCTCGTACGGGCAGAAGGGACCACACATTTGCCCATTTACTATGTAAGCCAAGTGCTTAAATAAGCCAAGCTCCGGTACCCTCTCGTAATGAGTGTTTGAAAATTGCGACCATACTTTTCGATCACTCAGTCGAGGTACTGACCACCTTCCCATTGTGCCAAGTCCTCCACCGGCCAGATACTGCAGGCAGATTACTCAAATGGGCGGTGGAGTTAGGACAATTCGGCATTACGTTCGCTCCGCGAACAGCGATGAAGGGCCAAGCTATGGCCGATTTTATGGTTGAGTTGACATATCCCCAAATGCCCGAAAAAGCTGTCGATCAACCATGGCATATGTATGTTGATGGCTCATCAACAAGTACAAGAGCCAGAGCAGGCGTAGTTCTCATCAGCCCAACCAGACAAACATTTACAACAGCCATCCGATTTTGATTTTCCAGCTACAAATAATGTAGCCGAATATGAAGCTTTGATCGTGGGACTACAGATGGCTATGACAATGGGAATTCAGAGGCTGATGATTTACAGCGATTCTCAGATAATCGGTTATCAAGTAACAGGCGAGTACGAGGCCCGAGGTGAACAAATGGCACAGTATTAGCAACTAGCAAAAGAATTGCTCGAGCATTTCGAACAAGTTTTCATAGAACAATTACCACGATTGGGTAATTCGTCACGATGATGCTGGCACGCTTTGTGATAGCGTATGAGTGACGAAACACGACACGTACATTGTGGTCATCACAACTTGTTCGCCATCGCCTCCTCAGAGTTATGATCGCCAAAGTAACAAAGTAACAAGAAACTTGATGACTCCAATCTGAAGTTACTTACAAAAAGGGACTTCTCCTGAAAAATAAGGCACAAGCTACTTACCTCAGACATAATCGCCATTATACTATCATAGATGAGCATTTGTACAAAAGAAGCTTCTCACTTCCACTATTGAAGTGTATTACTCCTGAAGAGGGTCGTATACTTCTGGAACAAATCCACGATGGAGTATGCGGAAATCATACAGTGGGCTCTCGCCCCGCACATAAAATAATCGACAAGGTTATTCTTGGCCAACCCTCAAAAAAGATTCGTCACAGATGCTCACGCCACACAAGTGCAGTACATGCCCCACTTATTCATAGCCCACCAAGAATTAGTGTCATTTATAGCCCACGGCCATTTGCTAAATGGGGATCGATTTGATCGCCCCATTTCCCTCTTGCACATCGGAGTAAAATTTGTTGTGGTTGTCGTTGATTACTATACTAAATGGGCAGAAGCCGAGGCCATTGTCAAAATCACCGAACAAAGAATGTGGAACTTTGTTTGGAAAAATATCATTTGTCGATTTGGGCTTCCCCAATCATTAGTAACTGATAACGGCAAACAGTTCGATGGAAGTGAGTTCAGACAGAATTGTGCTCGCTGGGGCATAAAAAAGCATTACTCAACTCCGTATTATCCCCAGTCAAACGGACAAGTTGAAGCCGTAAATAAAATTATCAAGCATACCCTCAAGGCTAGACTTGATAATTCCAAGGGGAGGATAAATTTCAAGAGTTGCCTGAAATATTATGGGCTTATCGAACAACTTTCAGAACATCAACTGTGGAGACCCCGTTTGCCTTGGCATTTGGTGCGGAAGTTGTTATACCCGCAGAAATCAAGATTCCAAGTCATCGAACAATGACTTTTGGAGAGCACATTAATGACCAGGCGCTCGCCCTGAGTGCAGACCTGTTGGAAGAAAGAAGGACGGAGGCTGATTTCAAGAATGCCATGTACAAAAAGAGATCAGAGAAGTTCTACAACTCCAAAGTCCGAACACGCAGGTTCAATGTGGGCGAGCTGGTTTTAAGGCGAGCAACGGGGGTATCAAGTGGTGTGTTCGGCCGAGCATGGGAAGGTCCGTTCAGAGTTACAGAACATTTTCTAAACGGGGCATATGATTTGGAAGACCTGAATGGAGTCCCATTGTCCTACTCGTGGAATGCATTAAATTTGAAAAAATATTATCAATAATTGCGAGCATAGTCGGCCGAACAAAGCTGTCCACACGGCTGAAGCGAGCATAGTCGGCCGAACAAAGCTGCCCACACAGCTGAGACAAGCATAGTCGGCCGAACAAAGCTGCCCACACAGCTGAGACAAGCATAGTTGGCCGAACATAATTGCCGAGGTAGCTGAAACGAACACAAGTGGCCGAACAAAATCAGTTGTTCAGTTAAAACGAGTAGGACAATCCTGAAAGAAGAATACATTATGTTCGACACATATCTTCAGGAAAGAAATGTTGGCCAGCACTATCGATAGACAGAAGATACGTGTCAGAACGAGTTGTCAACGTAAGATACGACGTAACGCGAGTTGACAAGTTGTGGCAACCAAGCAGGGATGAGTCAATCTTTGAGAAAGAGCTGTCAAAAAGCTAAACAGATGTCAAAAGGGGGAGCAAAAGTAAGAGAGCTAGCACCAGCTAGCTATGCCAGCACTAGCTCGGGATAGTTCTATAAATAGAGGCATACTGATAGCTGAGAAAAGCAGAGGAAAAAAAAAAGATGAAGAAGAAACAAGGAAAAATACTACGATACTCAGAAGAAAATTGGTTCAGTATGCCCCCAGAAGTAGAAGAATCCAGCTCTCGATTCAGCAATCATTCGGCCGAATCGAGCATCTGGCCTGGTACGAGATTTATACCCCATATGACATTACGAGCAAGGTTGAAGCTCGTTGCCGGACTCAAGATGCTCGGCAGAGTTATGGTTGCCACTCCACGTTACTCATTGCTTATGCAGTAGTAAATCACTAGTCCCCTATGCATCCCCAAAATCTCCTCCGAAGGGGAGGGATGTCATAGTGTCCTCAAAAAGCAATATCTAACGCCGATGCTTAGGCATCTACCGGTGGGGATGTAATGGTGCGAAATTGAAAAATTTTGCTCAAGATCATGCTTTTAGGGCTCGCCGCCACATGCTCATGTCCGCAAATACCAAGATAATCACAAATTGTCCGGGAGGGACGAAAAGCTTATCTTTATTCTTTGATTGAGCATGTTACTAAAGAAAGAAGGGTAGACATGATGATGTGCCACATCCTTGTCAACATCAATTCCGCGGACAATGTGAGGCCAGTTCGTGTCTACTCAAGACAAGGTTAAAATTCAAAACCTTAGTCTGATATCAATAGTTGTGTAATAGATAATCTTCTTCAGATGTGAAGGTTGTAATAGAATAAAAGTGTTGCAAAAAGAAAAAAATATATGTACTTTTGTTCGCTAAGATTTTCTAGTTCAAGCCTATTTGAGGTCGCACCTAAAAAGGACGGGTCTTAACAAAGATGAACGAGCCCAAGTCTATGTTCACCTGACGAACGAGTTCGTACTCTGATTCCCGCAGCAAAAAGCGAGTAATGGGTATGCAGTTGCAAAAGATGACTCGTACTTACAGATACCCGTAGCGCAAGCGGGTGATGAGTGCGGGGGGTGCTAAATAAGATGGCCCTAGTACGAAGTGATCGCACCTAAATAAGACGATCGCGAACCAAGAAAGGGGGGTTCATAAAGTAACCCATCTGGTTGCACCTAAATAAGACGATCAACCGATTGCAACATCAATAAGACAATCAAAACCGAAAAAGTCAGGAGCGGGCATAGGCAAACCCAATGTTCGAATTCATTCAGAAGAAAAGGGGCAAAAACTAGAAGGCAACAAAGCGAACACAAAGCAACAAAGCAAACATCAAGCAACACAAGTATCAATCATTTATCTACAACCGCATTCATCCTCAACAACAATCAGGTTAGAGGAGATAGTTCAATATGTAATTCATCCATTCAGTTATAAAAGTGTTCGAACAAAAAGAAGAAGTCAGCAAAAAATTACAAGTATTGAAGACATTGTTCGAACAAAAGGTGAAGAAGACAAAAAATTACACAACATATGTTCGACAAAACAAAAATAACATCAAGGAGCAAATTCATAATTGGGGGTAGACGGAAGAGAGATGTCGAACAAATCGTGCTCAGCCCCAATAACTCCTTCAGTATGGTCAGGTACCAAATGCTCGCTAGAAGGTACATTCTGCTCAGTCTCAGGAGGTCCCCTTTGCTCGACCTGCGTCTGATCGGTCCCGAACTCAGTTTGGAGATTTTGGCCAGCAGCACCACCAGTATTCACGTCCGAGCCATCTTCCTCATCCAGAATAGGATCATCAACTTTGATCCCTTTGGGAAGAATGGAGAAATCACACAGATCGTTCAAATCTGACATTGGAAGGTTGCGATCTGGAGGGTTGTCGATCAGGTACTGCTGGAAACTTGATATAAGAGGGGCAATTTGTTCGCCATTAAGTGCATGGCGAACAGATCGGATAGCATCGGCGAAGGCACAAATATAGGAGAAGTTGGACATGGAATCAACATACTCTTCATTATGCAGCTTTGAATTTTCGAGACCCAAGCGGGTGTTGGTCTCCTCAGCAATGATGAGTTGTTGGCCGAGCACGTCCCTCTCACTTTCCATGGCCTCGACGCCAGCTCGGAGTTTAGGAATCTCAACATTCATCTCTTCCTGAGCTCTTCGTATGCTGACCACCTCCTCCTGAGAGTGATTCAGTGCCTCCTTCGTCTGGTGAGCATCCTCCTGAGCCAAGCGAGCATTTTCCTGAACTTCGCGAACATTTTCCTGAGCCTTGCGGGCATCCTCCTTCGCCTGACGAGCCTCAGCTTGCGCCGAGGATGCCTGTTCCTGAGCCAACCTCAGTTCATCCTGAGTCCTGTTCAGCTCGCCCACCTTTTCTTCGAAGTTCCTGATCAAAGCCAAGTAGTTGGCATGGAGGTTAGCGGACTGAGCATAGGCTTTCTCAAGAACGACCATAGATTGGCCCTGAAGTACCAGACCCAGACGCATATTTTCCAGGGGAGTGGAACCGGATCCCATCCCAAGAATGATCTATCCTCAGGGGACCGAAGCTCAGGATTCAACGGAGTCCATGATCGGGGTCCAGCAGGAGGTGGAGAAGATGTGCCAACCTCCATTTCAACAATTTGCGAGACTGGACCGACCACGGAGGCGGCCGCTCTGATCGCCTCGGCAGTAGGGGTCCGAGTCACCCTAATGGCCTCAGTGCTCGTCTGAGCTTGTTCGCTCGGCGCGCTCATCCGAGTTTGTTCGCTCGGCCCCTGTTTGCCGATTTCCATCCTTGGCCTCTTCGGAGACGGAGCTTGCTCGCTATTCCCCTACTCGGCCGACCGGGTACTCCTTTGCGGTCGGCTTGACTACCCAGGACCGGATGCGGATGCTCGACTAGCCCTGCTCGCCCTGCTCGCCTCTCCTCTGTTTGTTCGCTGAGCCTCCCACTCAGCCTGAATCCGAGCAAGCTCTTGTGGTCTTTTTCTCCGAGCCATCTCAGTATGTTCGGATGTACTCACAGAAACGGTCACAGCGGGGAAAGCTATAAACAAAATCATTCAGTACGCACAAAAGGGTAACAGTGAGCAAAATGACACAAAACTTATACGAATACAAGAGGCAATCCTTACCAACAGGATTAACAGCAACAAGATGATGAGGAGGCACGAACAAACCTCCTTTCTTCCTTTGATCGGCGGTGTTCAGAGTTCTCACAGATCGCTCCGAGCGAGACTCCAGATCAATTTGCCAAACGCTGCTAAAATAGCCGTCGTTTGTCTCCTTGTCCGTCGCAGCTAGAATCCCTGAAATAAAGAGCAAGTTAAAATCAGTTCAAATTGAAGGACAAAAGACACAAAATTACTTACTTCGGTACACCCCGAAGTCAGTAGGGATGTCTAATCGAGCATCTGGTTCGCTCCCAGAAGCCGGGCTTTTCCAATCGCCCCCAACGAACCAGAACTTCTCTTTCCAATCACTGATTTTGTTCGGCACGTCTTCAATAATTTTGCACTTGGCATTAGCTTGCATGAACAGCCACCCATGTTCGCCCTTCGAACGGGTCAGGTGCACCAATCGAGCAAGTTCAGCTGCGGAGGGATAGTATCTTGGCTTCATTTTGCCGAACAAAGTCAGGAAGCTCATGATCATATGCCACCCATTCGGCTTAAGCTGCGTGATGGTGATGTTCCATTCCACGAGCAAACGGGTGATGGCCGGATGGAGGGGGAATCGAAGGCCAGCTTCCATGGTGTCCAAATTCACAGCGACACAACCTTCAGGGGGTTGGTCAGCCCGCTCATCAGGACCCGGTGCCCAGAAAAAGACATCCTTGGGGGTTTCGTAATTCCTATGCAGCTAAGTGAGCATATCTGCATCAATTATGCTCGCTATCTTGCTCGCTGGGTACTCATTCTCAACCCTAATCCTATGAGGTTGCTCGGGCCAATCGAAACTATAACGAGCATTATACTCGTTATATGTTGGACTATGAGGGACACCAACAGGTATATCAAGCTCAGAATTTTGCTCATCACCTACCCATATATTCGATCCGGTTACATTTACAGCCATCAAAATTTCCCCCCTCACAACATCGTCATTCCTATCTACATCAACGTTATCAACAGCCCGAGACCTAATTTGAATTTGGGGCAAAGAATTATTACTCGAATCGTCCGAAAAATGATTACGGACCAAGTCCCTATCCAATTCATTTAGGACTTCGTCGGAATCGGAGGAAAGAACGACAAACGACTGCCAAATTTGCCAGCGAAATCCTGAATCCGAGACATTCGTCTCCGGCGCATTAGCGTCGCTACGGGGGATTCTACTGACAGAGGGGGAAGAAGAAGAACTATGTTGGTTTGATTCTAGGGGAACAGAAGGGTTTGAGCAAGAGGCCATAATCGCAATAAGAGAAAGAATACAGCGTTTACCTGAGAAAGATTCTTCGCCGGAATGATGAAGCCCTCGCCGAAAATTTTCAGACACAGGAAAAAATTGAAAGACAGAGGCAAAAAAGAAGAAGGGAGGAGAAAAGGGTTTAAGGCGGTGAAATGTGGTATATATAGATACCGGAATCAATTTTGAAAATCTGGGCAGAATACGAAACGACATCGACTATGGCCCAATAAAATTTTAACAGTCGGGCCCCATGTTGAATACAAAGCGACCCGGCTGGGGGGTATTGTTGTGTTCGATATAATAATTCAGGATTAATCGAACACGTAAGAGCGACACGTGTAGTATTTATTAAAATAGTCAAACTTGTTGGACAAGTGTGCTCGTCGTCCGTTGACCAAACAAGTTTGTTCGGCCAGTTCACCACATGTCACCCAGAACAAACATACTTGCTACTCAGATCAGGAAAGAAGGAATCAGATGAGCTAAGTCAAGAAGGCCACAAACAAATCTGAGGACTCAGGCGGCCAAAATACTCAGATATCCTGAAAGGCCAATATCCCGAGGGTCAAGATGCAGATATATCCCGAAAAGGCTCAGATATCCTGAGGGTCAGGATGCTCGCAACTCAGATATCCCGATATCCCGAGGGTCAAGATGCTCAAGAACTCGAGATATCCCCAAACCCCTCGATATCCTGAGGGTCAGTATGCTCACAACACAGATATCCTGAAAGTCAGTATGCTCGCAGCACAACATTCTGAAGACTCAGGCATCCTAAAGGGTCAGAGTGCTTGACACTCAGATATCCCGAAGACCCGGACATCCTGAGGGCTCAGTATGCTCGAGGAGGACAGTATTCCAGCATGAAACTGACATGATTAAAGGGGCGAACAAAGCATCCAACCGAGCAAAAGATTAATTTGGACGACCAAAAGAGTGCCTTACAGACAAGCAAGCTCCAAGATCAATCTAGAAGACGAAGTTGGGAACGTGGTAATATCATCTGGATTCTTGCATGACCCAAGTCTCCAGCTCATACTTGTCAACCCAGCTCATGCTTGTCGGAGTGCTATAAAAGGAAGAAAAAAGAAGAAGATAAAGGTTCAGAAAAATTTCCCAGAAAAATTCATACCCACACAAGAAATTCCAGAGAGAGGTGAGGAACAGAAAAAATCGAGTGATCATTTATGCATACTAGAAACCCTAGCACTCAGAGGCTAACTCTCCAAATTATCTTCATCTGTAATGATTCATCTTCATAAGGTGTATCAAATATTGTACGTGTAAAGCTCGCTATACCACATCCTGGCTTGGTATGCCCCCAGAGTAGTCATTTCCTGACGAACTGGGTCAACAAATTCATCTTATTTACAGTTTATTTTACACGTTCATGTTTTGTTTGTGAGTTGTTATCAAATTAGCCACATCATATTCCTCAAATAAAATGACTCGCGACAAAAATAATTCACGTAAAACCTACGCATGCGGAATTCTACGAGTTTACGTGAACGTACCTCTTGGGATGGCAACGGTGTAGCTGAATAGACTAACCGTAAGGACTTCCCAAGTATTCCCTTAGCCCTCGTTCGACTATCCGGTGGAAGGATTCTTGTGAACGATTTAACAAAAGGAAAATAAATATGTTGCACCACCATTTTATGGATTTACTAATTTTTCCAGCACATGGAATTTTACTTGGGAATTAAAGAATCATCCCCTATTTATAGAGATTAGGGTGAACGAAATTTTTGGTAAAATATGATGTGGGAAAATCTTTTCTTGATCTCCAAGAAATCTTGAATATATCCCCTATATTCTTTTTCCCATAATCATAATATTCCACAAAAATCCCACCTACTCTATATATATGGATTTTTCGAAAAAATAGATGATCAAGATTCCAAGATTTGGATCTTCTTGAATTTATGAGATATTCTTGTATTTCAAGAAATGCATATCTTCCATAATATCTTTTCAAGAAAATCAAGAAAATCTTTCTTGCCCACTATATTTCAAAATTTTTTAAAAATATCATTATGAATAACCAAGTGGGAGATTTCTTGAATTTAATGAGATAATCTTGTATTCCAAGAATACATACCTTCATTCCATAACAAAATTCAAAGAAAATCTTTCTCCCAACTTTATCCATAATTTTCGAAATATTATTGGAAAAATAAGCAACATTTATTTATTTTATTTTAATCACCTTTTCAGTTAATGGACTATATGTTGGGCTACTCAGGGGGCCTTTAGGAGAATTAAGATTGGATCTTCTAATGGACCTTGAATATCTAATATTGAGCCACAATATAATTCAAGCCCATAAATATTAATTTATCCCACTACATAATTAATATTGACTATCCATCTTAACCCATATTACAAATCAATATGGCTCCCTGGTTATTATTTCCGTGTTTAAGATTATCTAGCCCATTAATTAATTCAAGCCACTGAAATAGCCTTCCATTAATTAATATCTTTTATCCTTGGTCAAGGAACGGTTCAACATTATTATCCATACCGGAAACTAATTCCACTTGCAAGATTTGGTATGATAAAGCTTATGAACCTCTCAAAGGGGCAAATCAAACAAGTGTACTTGCACACGATTCTTCGTATTAAATCTTAGCAATAACATGTGACTAATAATATTGCCCAAGATAAAAAGTATTGAATCTCATTGATTCGCTACCCATGATAAGTCAAAGCAATAGTTACCAATCCCACGTGATCCTATTTAAGGGACGAAGGTTAAGAAATAACGAACCACCGAGGTCTAATTCTTCCTTGTTCGGGTTTCTAAGAATTTATCCTCCTCAGGGTCCTATTCAATTGCATCACCATGCACTAGTGTAATCTCTTGGTCAAGACAAGCCAATCTGAGCCTTACACTTCAACCTTTCAAGATGGTTTGTTCATTTCCATCTAGGTCGTCAAGGGACTGTTAATTTAATCTTTTGTGATTTGGTATCACTAAATTAACTACAATGTAACACGCATTTACTTATTGAACAGTTATGCAAAGAAATATATGTAACATTCAATAATATTTAAAGCATCAGTGATAAACAATTTATTTCAGTAAATAAGTCTGAAAATTCAGTTTCGATTATACAAAGTAAAAGCATACTTTCCAGTATAATCCCAACATTGGACAAACACATTAATCTAAGTCCTGTTGGTTAAGTTGGTGCCCCTGTTGATAGGGAAAAGTGGATGTAGGAGTTGGACTCCGAACCATTATAAAATCGTGTGTTCCTTACTGCTTTATGTTCTTACTTGCCATATGCATTTGATTATAAGCAAAACACATTGTTTAAAAAGAAAAATTGGAGTCATCATTCCCTCACCCCTGTTTTATATGCATTACAATTGGTACTTAACGCATTCATGGGTTTTCAAAACGGGACCAACACAAAGCAACCCCGGGAAAGAGCATTGATCATAGCTTAAAAACATTCTGAAGTATCTGAAGAGGACACGAGACAGAATGTTAGTTTATCAATCAGACAGTCTAATCCCTGTCGGTTACACGGACTCGGATTTCCAATCAGATGTAGACTCCAGAAAGTCAACCTCGGGTAGTGTGTTTTGCATGGGGGGAGGAGCCATGACATGGAGAAGCGTTAAGCAGAAATGCATCGCCGATTCTACCATGGAAGCCGAATATATAGCTGCTTGTGAAGCAGTGAAAGAAGCGGTTTGGCTCAAGAAATTCCTAGTGGACTTGGACGTCGTTCCGGATTTTCCCAGTACGATCACGGTTTACTGTGATAACGCCGGAATAGTTACAAATTCTAGGGAACCGAGAGCCCACAAGGCCAGAAAATACATAGAAAGAAAATACCATCTTATACGAGAAACCGTTAAGAGATGAGACATAGAGGTGGCAAATATTGCGTCTGAAGATAACCTAGCAGATCCATTCACAAAGGGTCTGCCTCAGAATACATTCGAGAGACATGTGGAAGGAATGGGTGTCAAGAGCGTTATCAATCTGCTTTGAGTATAAGTGGGAGAAATATTATTAGGTTCGTGTAGGGTGGCAGTAGATGTCACATAGAACACGAGACATGATGTAGTATACTTAAAAGCAGACTTTGAGTATAAGTGGGAGATTGTTGGGGTTATACTAAAAAGTATGTTTTTTACTTTGTATAACCAAACTGAATTTCTTATTTATTTACTGAAATAAATTATTAATCACATGTTGCATTAAATATGAATGAATGTTATATATATTTACTGCATACCTGTTCAATAAGTAAGTACATGTTACGTTGCAGTTAATTTGGTGATACCAGATCATAGAAGATCAAATTAACAGTTCCTCGTGACTAAGTACAAATTCACAACCCAGATGGAAATAAACAATCCATCATGAAAGGTTGAAGTGTAAGGCTCAGATTGGCTTGTCTTGACCAAGAGATTACACTAGTGCATTATGATGCGCTGAATAGGACCTACAGGAGGATAAATTCTTCGGTACTGAATATACGAGAATTAGACCTCAGTGGTTCGTTATTTCTTAATCTTCGTCCCTTAAATAGGATCGTGTGAAATTAATAACTATTGCTTTGACTTATGATGGGAAGAGAATCAATGTGATTCGATACCTTGTATCTTGGGCAATATTATTGATTACATGATGATTGCTAAGATTTAATACGGAGAATCGCGTACAAGTACGACTTGCTTGATTTGTCCCCTTGTTGGGCTCAGAATCTTTATCATACCAAATCTTGCAAGTGGAAATTTATTTCCTGTATGGATAATAATGTTGAGTTGTCTTTACTCCAAGGACAAAGATATTAATTAATATAAAGTCTGTTCAGTTGCTTAATTAATTAGTGGACTAAGATAATATTAAACACAAGAAATAATGACCGGGAGTCATATTATTGTGAAACCGTAATGTGGGTTAAGATGGATAGTTCAATATTAATTTTATAGTGGAATAAATTAATATTAATGGGCTTGAATAATATTTTGGCTAAATATTAAAGTTTCATAGCTCATTGGAGGTCCAATCTTAATTCTCCTAAAGGTCCCTCAAATAGCCCAAATTAAAGTCCAATTAATGAAAAGGAGAAGAAAATATTTTGCTTATTTTTCCATCATTATTTTCGAAAAAAATAGGTAGGAGAGAGAAAAAGATTTTTTCTTGATTTTCTTGGAAAGATTTTATGGAATAAGTATTCTTGAGATACAAGTTTATCCCATAAATTCAAGAAGGAAAACGATGTTATTTCTTCCCTACTTATGTGAGATTTTCGAAAATAAGGAGAAATAAGGAGGAGAAGATTTTGTTGGGATATATTTTGGGAAATAGAATATATTGGATATATTCAAGATTGTTTCTTGGAAAAGAAGCAAGGAAATTTCTCAATGCCCCAATTGACCTAAATTTTCGTCCCCCCCCCCACCTTATTATAAATAGGAGATGAATTTTTCATCTCCAAGTGAACACGAGAGATTGATTTTTTCTTAAAAATATCAGCGTCGATAAAATATCAAATATTTTGAAACGTCGACAGATTGTGTTTTCTCGAAAAACTTCAATTGTGAGTGTGCAATTCCATGTGTTGGAAAAAATAGAAATCCACAAAGGTGGTGGCAAAATATTTTATTTTCTCCTTTGAAATTAAAATCGTTCGTTGATAATCCTTCCACCGGATTACGTTCGTGGACGTGGGACATATTTGAGAAGGCACTTTGGGTAGATCCATCGTTTCAACGGTTGTCTCTACAAGAGGTGTGTAATCTCGTAACTCCTAGATTCTGCATGCTTAGGATTTACGTGGATTATGTGTACGCATGTTGTTTATTTGCTTATTAATTATTATGTTGAATTGATTTAGGATTAATTCATGTTAGTAATTAATTAATTAATTTAAATATGTATTTAAATTCACCTCGAATAGATCTTAGAGAGTGTTGTAAGATCTCACTTACTACGAGATACTAGGTATCTCATGATGGATGCACATATAACTTGGAGGGTATTGGTATACCCATCCGAGAAACCGTTTGATGTAAATCCACAATATGTGTCTACGGGTGTCTCGGTTAGTGGGAGCGATGCGATACTCCTTTGACTTGAGGTCAATACGCACGACATATATGGAGTGGTGAACTTTGACCATGACCGACGCTTGCACCCGTCTATGGGTAGATATGGCTTGGATTGAGTTCATCACGAAGTGCATGTGCGTGGTAGTTGGACCAAGAATAGGATTCATTCCTCAATGTGGATTTAGAGAGAATACTCATCTTCTCGTCATAATTGGATCAAAGTCATCGGCCGATGCACGTCAACTTAGACTTTGTGGCTAAGTGTGACATACATGATCAATTAGTGATTAGAGATAATATGATTAAGTTATTTGAATAGACACTTCATCATGTTCAAGACTTAATCGAGTATTCGCGAATGAAAAGAGGAAATTGTAATAGCCCATGTTTCAGTTACAGGTAGTTGCACGTTTCTCGCAACGTACCTCATATATTGAGAATGTCTGATTTATTGTCTAGGGTTCAAGTAAGACCGTTAGTTTGACTAATCGCTCGATATATGAGGGCCTATGGGTCACACAACAAGTAGTTTCCTTTTACGGATTATAGTTGGTTGATTAAATGTTAAATTGAATTTAATATTTAATTTATGGAGAATTAATTAATAATAGATTAATTTAGAATTAATTATTATTAATGTTTAATTAATTTGGATTTAATTAAATAGGAAATCCCAATAATAATATATGGAATATTATTATAGGATTTAATATATATGAAATCAAATCC
Source organism: Stenogyne calaminthoides (assembly GCA_037126765.1). NCBI lineage: Eukaryota > Viridiplantae > Streptophyta > Magnoliopsida > Lamiales > Lamiaceae > Stenogyne > Stenogyne calaminthoides. The sequence continues at coordinate 479,553 of JBBCBC010000062.1, forward strand.
GTAGAGATTTGATATACATGGGAATTAAATCCGTAGAGATTTTATATATGGAAAATAAATCTGAGAGATTTATTTTGTAAGATTAGGGATTCTATTTCCCAATCAGGTTAGCTTAAGATTTAAGCTGGGCCTTCCCTATATATATGAGCTCTTGAGAATTCACAAACACCGTTAATTCATATTTTCTCCATAAAATCTAGAATAGGAATTTTCCTAGAAAATTCCATCTCAGATTCAACGCTGGCAAATCTGTGCAAGTCCGTGAATGAGGATTACGTGGATATCATAGTAGAGAAATATGTGTACGGTTTACTGTAAGGTTTCTCTTTATGTTTATACGTATTCAATTATGCAATTACGTGTTCGTTGTTGGTGAACTGTTTAATTACGCTGCGCATGTATTACGTGTTTACGTGTCTCTAAATTCCAACAAGTAACACATACATGTCTTTTTTATTACATATATTTGTCTTTATAGTAGCCCATATAAAATATTAAAAATTGTGTTAATATATACACATAAATGTATTACTTCAAAGAAAAAAAATGTGTTACTTTATGAATAAAACAACACTTCCTATATTTCCGCTTTCCTCTCTGTTTTTTATATGTTTCTCCTTGCCTTAATTATTAAATATGCTCAAATAATACATATTTGCTCTTAGAACTACATATACTTATCTTTATATTAACACAAACTGAGAGCGAGCTTTTTACCAAAATTCCTCTTGATCCAATTTGACCCGCAGGATACACGAACTTTCAACTATTTCTCATTTCGAAATTTAGAATGTACAATATTGTTCATGGAAATATCTAAAATAATATTACAGTATGATCGTAACTATTCATTAGTCCACGGTTAATTCAAAGAAAACAAAAATATAAAACTTTGAAAACTAAGTCCAAAATAAGTTCTCCAAAATAGTTTATACCTTGAATTGGTTAAGTATACATATATAGTATAATTTACAACGAAATTGGAGGTGTTAATTTGAGTATTGATCTATTTAATCAAGTGAAATGATTCTTCTGCGCATTGGCGGATGTACGTTTGGGCAAGGTGGGGCAAGTGACCCACGTGATATTCACAGATGTAATATGATAATTAAATATTTTTGGCCCAATGGTAAGAAATAATTAACAGTGGGTTCAAATCCCACTTTTTTGGCCCAAATTTAATTTTTTTAATTACTTTTCTTTAAGTAAAATTTCTTTTGGATTGCAATTTTGAGTAAATGTGTAAATTCTTATGACAGTGGGTTCAAATCCCACTTTTGGCAATAAATTTAATTTTTTTAATTACTTTTCTTTAAGTAAAATTTCTTTTGGATTGCAATTTTGAGTAAATGTTAAATTCTTATGACAGTGGGTTCAAATTTTTTGGCAATAAATTTAATTTTTTTAATTACTTTTCTTTAAGTAAAATTTCTTTTGGATTGCAATTTTGAGTAAATGTATATTTTTTTTTAATTCGTTAAGTTATGTAAATACAGTAATTTTTTTATGAGTTGTAAATTTTTTTATTTTGCATACATAATTATTTTTAAAAAAATATTTGCTAAATTATGTAAACATAGTACTTCCTCTATCTCGGAATCGTTGGCACATTTATCAAAAATGTCCCTCCCGAATTTGTTGACACATTTCTAAAAAAAGGAAATAAAGCATCTACATCACTTTAAACTCTACCCTCAAAACATCTGAAAAATTACATACAATGTTATTATTTTCCTCACACTATTTAACTCTCACCAAAAAGTAATTTATATTAATAAACAATTCTCACATTAAGCTATGAGTAAACAGTAAATGTGTCAATGATTCCGGGACGCAGGGAGTAATATTTTTTTTAATATTGTAAACTTTTATAATTTATTTCATATATAATTATTTTTAATTAATATAGGAAATTCTTGCGTGGGATTGTTCATAAATTTAGTGATTAACTCTAATGAATTAATATTCATTTCTTTCGAAATATTAAAGTGTCAATCACAAATTATGTTTCATTTCACTGTGAAATTTCTCACGCAAGATTTACTCTATAATAAATTTGAGATTAGTATAAAATTATTTTCATTTTTAAATTTTTCTTTGATTGGTGCCCTGCCTGAGTTTAATTCTTGCGTCCGCCCCTGCTTCTGCATATTTGCAATCAATGACCAAAGATTTTCAGGTCAATATTTAAATTTGGAGTAAATCTTCTATATACTAAAGATAAATCACCCCAAATTTATATGCTGGCTTTGTTTCAAATCTCTGCATTTATATGAGAAGTTATTTATAGTATTATTATTAATTTTTTTAATTTAAGTCATTAAATATTTAATTTTGATATTTACCTTCCATTTATCTCTTATCTATTAATTATGAATCACCCCCTATATTAAAATACTTCATCTTCAAATTATATACATTAAATTATATTAAATACATACTCCATAATTTATAAATTTATACTTCCTCTTATTCTTTTTTAATATCACTAGCATGTAACCCGACATACTACGTCTACAGGAGATTGAAAATAGTTTTTATATCATTAATTTTAAATTAAATACTTCAAATATTTAATTAGTTTGATTAATTCAATTATAGATGTAATTTTTTTTTCTAATATTATATGTGCATATTTTCATTCATTTCTTATTATAAATTATTCCCTCACATTCTTCTTAATGTCTTTTTAGAATATTTATATAATAAACGTTTTTCTAATATTTTATCCCCTCGTGATTATATCATATACATTCATAATAATTAATTTTCATGATCATTTAAATTTTTTTATGCCAACATTAACTTTAATTTTTTTATTAAATATTTATAAAAATTATGATTGACTGAAAAAATTATTTACATAACATATTTATAGAAAAATAAAAAATATAACCATGAAAAGTAATCATTAGGGGTATATATGAAATAATGATGGGTGAAAATTTCAAAACGACATGTATTATGTAAATAATATATAAGGCTGAAATGAGTATGACATCTAAGTTTAATAGGAGAAAGTAATTTAGAATAAGAAATGAATGAAAATATGCACAAATAATATTAAAATATAAAAATTATACCTATAATTAAATTAAATTAATTAAATTAAATATTTAAAATATTTCAGTTAAAATTAATAAAAAGAAAATTTTAAATCCCGCGTAGTACATGTGGTTACGTGCTAGTGGGTAATGAAGTCATGTAAGAAACTGAATTTTTTAAAAACTCATTTCAATTAGTACTTTATAGTATATATTTTACATTGTAAGTCATTCAGATTTTTGTAACTAATCCCCAAATTTTTGCTAATCTTAACCCAATTGTTGATTGATCCATAATAAAATTCTTAAATTACGTTTAGAATAAAAAAATATTTTTAATAAAATTTTATTTGATAGATTGAAATATTGTTATGAAGTTATGATGAAACACATTTCTTAAAATTTAATAAATTATTTTAAAATTTTCCTCAAATATTTATTTAGATAAATTATGTGTGTCACAAGAGAATTTCATATAGTGGTATATAAATTAGCAACCGTGGGGTACTGCCTATTACAAAAAAATATATAAAAAGATATATAAATATATATGTAGAGAAAAATCATGCAATAAGAAAAGGACATTCCTTACTAGGAGGAATATATATATGGTGATGCCTAATTTTGTAAAGTATGAACGGAAACATAAAATCTAATTATGTGATTGATTGTGTAATTGGGACATTGATTTGGTTGATGCCTAGGTCTATTAATCGTCCCATTTTAAATCATTGTTGTATAATTTGATTTGGGATATATTAGGAGAGAGTAGAGAATAGGTGGCATTTAAAGAGAAAGAGAAGAAGAAGAAGTTGTGCGTCCAAGAATCACAATTAATCTCCCATTCATATTCATTCAATGTCGTTTTGGGGTAATTAATAAGCACCTTTTCTTCTGTGCATACATTTTTTTAACGTGTTAATTTATTTGAGTATCAAGAATGTGAGTTTAAAATTTATTGTTTTTTTTTTAGTAAGTTTAAAATTTATTGTTAATTATGTGAATATTGTGATTAGGGATTGTTGTTAAACCGGGAAAACCAGTAATTCATAGTAAGAAAAAGGGAGGGAAACTTTGAGTTTCGCAGGCAACAATTGGATTTGGGGAAGGGAGTGAAAAGAGTGTAGTGGTGTGTAAGGTCGGAAAGAGAGAGGGAGTATTCGTGTGGTCGTTGGTGCCGGACAAAATTGAATTTTGCCACTTGGAGTTGGAGTTTCAGGAGAAGGATGACCTCGTGTTTTCAGTTATTGGTCCACGAAATGTCCACCTCTCTGGCTATTACATTGAACTGTCTTTTCCTTCTATCAGTGATTCGTATTCTGGCTATTACATTAAACATTGTTTGTTTCTCACCTTTCATTTTATGGGGAATGATTCTGATACATACTCTTATTTATTGCAATATTATCCCGTAACTCTTTGGAAACTTGCGGCCATCTCCTTTTCAATTCACAACACTTGTAATACTATCATCAGCTTCATCAAATAAAGAACATCTAACTTGTATATTAACATAATTCATCTAATGGTTAAACCTATTAATAGTTCGGGACTTCCTGCTCTACTGTTTATTTTGAGCTAATGTTTAACGAGTATTAATATACTCAGATTTTTATCATGGTCAATACATCTTTCTTTTTATTATTATTTTTTTTTTTTGTAATATATTATTTTTGGCTAGGTCTTGATGCACTGCCAAAGATCGTACACTCATAAATAAGATTTTAAAACGTCAAGCAACTTGTTATCTTTGAAAAGTGTGACTCTATTTTTTTTTTTTTAAAATCTAATTTTCACAATTTTAATACTTAATATAAAAATTCAAAATACAAATTAAGCAACATCAATAAAAATTAAAAAATATTTCAACTCAACATCAACAAAAAATCGAAATATAAAATTAAGCATACAACATAAATAAAAATTAAAAATAGTTAATTGTTCATCTCATTTGTTCTCTCCCATAATTAAACAATTTTAAATCTCCGTTTCACGCATCCATCCATATCAAACTCCTCCTCAAAAAATATAAATAATTTCAAGATATATATATTAGTAAACTATAATTTCAAGATTAGGGTTTAAAATTTTAAAACATATTATTTAATTATATACTCCCTCCGTCCCAGAAGACTTTGCATATTTTTCTTATTGGGACGTCCCATAACACTTGCACACCCAAATAAAGAAACTCCTTACTAACTTCAACCTCACAATATTCAAATATTTACACAAAATGTCATTGTTCAATCAAACTACTTTATTTACTTTAAAAAGTGGCTTATGCTTGTGAAACATTTTTAGACCATTTTAACCCTCCAATTATTTTGATTGTGCAGTTTAAGCCTTGCTAAGATGACAAGCCATTGAAAATATTTTTTGGGGCCGTTTAAGATTGTCATAAAAATATAATTAAGTGTGTTCATTTAACATTTGTCGTTTTAGCGTGTTCATTCATATTCATCTCATATATGATACTCCCATCTCTTGACCGAACCGTCGCTTTGAAGGCAGATCAGGGGCGGCTGAATCTTCATCTATATAGGTAGACGATGATTGATGGCAGCGGACGGCCAGTGTGCCTTGCTTGCAACCGTCACCTTCACCAAGGTCTCTCTCTAATTATTTAAAATTATTGCCTCCTTCCAAACCTGCAATCTTTTATTAGTGAACATTGATTTTCCTTTTTGGATTAGTAAATGACGGTCGATGCATAAACAAATTTTATTTCCTTTATGGCACCCTTTTTCCAATTCTTCGTAGTCATATATTTCCTTTATATTTGTGTAAAATATGTGTAAAATTTGGAAGTAGTATATAATATATTTTTTCCTATACATTGCTTGAGACTCATAATTGATGTATGTTATATTGATCTTTTGGTGGTATTGCAGGAAGTTTGAATTTCTTGATTTTATTTGAAGACCTTTTAATTTTTGATGCACATAGTTTTTAGTTTCATATATGTTTGGGTCATTATATAGGTAAAAACTTGATTGCGTGAGCTATATTTTTCGAGTGGATGCAATTTAAAAGGTGTTTTACTTAGTTTGATGTTTTGACCTTGGTGCTTCAGTATTTTGTTGAATGTAGGATAGAGTGGGAAGAGGTTAAGCAGCATATTAGTGAAAGTCTGGAGGAGGCTCCTTTTATACGGTGATTTTATCTTTATTACTCTTCTGATCATCAAACATTTTTTTATCATCTGAACTCGAGTTGCAACATGCAAGACTATGTGTCAATTTCTTCTTAGTTTCCAGTTTCCAGGAATTTTTTGTATCTGGTATTTAAAATTAATATTGTATTAACCAAGATTCTTATTGCTACCTCAGGATACTGTTGTACCCGATAAGAGGGTTCAATCTTATGTTCGGAGCTGCTTGTAAATTTATGATCTGCAATGCTCGAATTGGTTTATTCTTGGATTCTTTTAAAGTTTGGTATGAAAAGATTTTTCATTTTTGTCATTTCTTTCCTTTCCTTGAGATACAATGGTGTCCATAGTTGAGTGTGGGCTTGCAATACAATGATGATATTCTTTTGTTAACAGATTTTTATTTCATTTCTTGAGGTTCGATGCATGGTTATTTACAGTTGAATTTCATATTTATATGTTTTTGCATATATGTGCAGGCATTATTTGCCAATTGAGATAATCAAGCAAGTAATGTAATATATTTCAGACCTTACCTCATTTTCTTTAAACAATTTTTATTTCCCTTTTCTTTTCCAAATTTAATATATTTTCATGATTCCATTCAGTAAAATGTCCTGCACTGGTACATCATAGATGAAGAGTAATTCAACTTGAAGTGCCGAGTTATCCAAATTTTTGGAAAGGTGCAGATAACTTTCTTGACAATTTAAATAAACCCAAGAAGGTATATATGAACCCAAGAAGGTATATATAAAATAAGTGATTCTTGAACACAATTCTTGATTACTTTGCCTTTTGTGTGTGTTTTAGGCAAGAGCAAGAATTAGGGAGGTGGGGTTGTGTAGGAATCAGAGGTCATGGTGAAATTGAAGGCCTGTGTAAAGGAGGGTGGCTTTGTATCAACAAATGACGTCTTCTTTTGCTACTAAAATGTTGGGGTTAGTGAACTTCATTGTCCATAAGATGTTGAATGTATGAAATTGTGTTTAGAAGGGTATATTTTGACCATAATATTTTTATACTACCGATTATTTGTATGTTATTAGACATGTAGCTTGGCCTATTCTATGCTTGTCTTGGTGGCTTTCAAATTCTGATAATGTAGACATTTTAGTTTATTGGAACTGAGGTAGGAGAGTTTATCAATGACCTGGACTTCTATATTCCTAACTTGAATTGATGCAGTTCCTATAAAGTTGATGGTGTGACTCTAAAGAATTCTTTTATTATCAATGGCATATTCTTCTATATTTGATGTTGGAGTTTAATTTACTTAACCGAATTGACGTAGCAGGCCACCAATTACAAAATGTTCAATATTTGGAATCAAACTTCTGGTCACATAATAATATGCATATTCCAGTTATTTAGCCACTATCATGATTATAGAGATATGTCCTTTTGCCACTTTTTTCTTTCAAAGGGATTTTGAGATAATTAGAATTTTTATACAACTTTGTTAAAACTTAAAAGACATCCTCAACACCTGACTTGGAGAGAAAATAATTTCAGATGTTATTTTTGCAGTTTGTGAAATGATTTGAGTTATTATTAAGCTTGCAAATGTTTGGTTACGGGTACGAGGGTCGTGGTAGGAAAGAGGAAGGTTCAGTTCAGAATAAAGAACACGTACATCGTCGGGGCATTTTGGCTGTGGGGCCATGTTTGAGTTGATGGTGGTGGAGGAAGATGAGGGATCATGAACGATGATGATATGCAAACTGAAGAAGTAACATTTTGAATGAAGACTTTGAAAGCAACAACAATAGTCTCCACAGGTCGATTCTTATTTTAATTTTATACTTGTGAAATCCGAAATATATTGTTAGACTGATAATTTTGAGTTCATGATTCGGTGTAAGCGGGTGACACCATAATATAAATTAATTTGTTTTTATTGTTAATTAGTCATGTTCGGTTGACATTATGAAAATTCATTCATTAGGATTCTACATGAGTTCTACTAGCTTATTACATAATAATTTTAGCATAACTCTTGCAAAGAATTGACTACTGAATGTGTAGCTATGTGCATAGAAATCAATCAATCCAATGTATTTTATATAAGCATTTTCTTCTCTCTCATGATGATTGGCTATTGCAAAGCAGTATCTTTTGAAAGGCATGGTGATTACTAATTAGTGATACACCCAGGCTCTTTTTGTCCGGCAATATAAATATTCTTGCACTACAATGGCTTATAAAGGTACTTTTTATGCTCTTAGTTGCACTAATTGACCATCTTTCTTTGGGGTGTTTTTATTCGTTAATTTCAATTTTTGTTTGATGAATTCTCTATGATATAAGGGCATTAAGATGATGCTCGCTTCGTGTACTTGTGTTTAATTCTTTATTTTCTTAAATTTTTTAATCTACTCTATTCTATGGCTGGTCCAGAAGGTATCATTTTAATTCGTCTTGCAAATAAGTGTTAGAGTGTAACAGGTCATGCCATTGCTTATTTCTGAAAAGGGTTTTATATATGAATGTGTATTTCCTATTTTATTGGCCTTCCTAGGAAGTTGATACAATTTCCCTTCTTATGTTTTCCTGAACGGTGCAGCGGCATCAAGATTCAATTTTCTTGTAAGCTCTTATCTTGTGCCATGTTAACTTTTCTGAAACGTCCTTTATTTTGATTGGCGCATATACAATTCTGTAATTAATTTAACAAACAAAAGATATATGAATGATTTTTGAAACACAATCATTAAAAGTTTTAGTTTATATGTTCAGTCTTTGGGTGTGTAAATGTTTGGACTTATTCAGTTTTGTGTACGGCCCAATAACTTGAAAGTAAGATTTCAATACGAACTATTGTTTCTAGGCTATATCCTATATATTATGCTCAATTGCATTCCATAAGATCCTTTATTATATCCCCTTTGTATACCTTATGAAGCATTGGCTTTTTTTTTTTTTTTATCAGGCAAGAAAAATTCATTGAATAATTTTGAGTACAAGGGGTACTCAACCCATTACAACCTGTAGTTTTTAAAAAAGAAAGAAAATAAAGTCGAATCCTATACTTAGATCACCTCATTCTCTAGGATTTACAATCCAAATGAAGCATTAGCATTATATGAGAAGAAAATGCAAACCTATATTAGTTCTTAATGTGAAATAGCAAAATTAATTTGCAATTTGCTATCAAGGTCGTCTATGAAGTGCAATGACTTCATAAAAAATATTTCTTTTAAACTAGAAAATAGAAAACATGTCCAAGAAGCTTGACAACATATCTTCTTGTTGAAATGTGTAATACTATATTTTTTTTTCAAGTGCTTTGTTTTAAATTTCACTATTAATAAGTATTAGATATCATGCATAACTTAAGAATGCAAATCATTATAATATAAAATAGTTTATGTATGACAAACGACATTCAAGTGTAACAATATACCAATAAAGACTTCAAGAGAAACATAGTATAAAGTTGAGGGGAAATAATTGAAACTTGAGGGGGATTCAGAGCATAAAGTGACGTTCTACGTCAAAGTTTCTACTATTGGGGTTCTATTGGGTGTGCAATGATGCAATGCAACAATACATACTGAGGTATTTTGAACTCATTCTATCTTTTCTCTGACTATGCTATGGAAAATTATTTATTACTTCAAAGCTAATGTCACTCTCTTAGTTGATTATGTTGTTTGAGGGGAGATGTTTTTGCAGTTTTATAATGTTGAATGTTGTGTTTGTGGGAAAGTTTTATAATGTAGCTATGATAGAAAAATGAAATATCTTTTATTCTTTTGCATATCGGTTGTTGTGAATTTATTACATTATTGAATTCACGATTCAATAGAAACTTGCATCTTACTTGATCTAGACTATTTGATTAGCCAAGGCCTTAAGAGACTAGGTTGAACTATTGTGTGTGATTAATAAATTATTTATGTATATGTATGTAAAGACACACACATAATACTATATATATATCATATATGAGCTAGATAAATTGATAAGTTTGAGAGTCTACTAGGCTGAATTATTGACACTGGTGATTGGAGATCTAACTGTACTTTTTTCCCCCAAAAGTGATCATTAAAATAGATACAATATGTGAAGAAAAAAAATCACCTTAATGAGGATATGACGGAATTGTTAAGACGCAATTTTACAAAATCCACAGTCAGTATGTCCTCTAATCTTCTGTAGTACAACCATATAAAAAATAGTACATTGGTATAATTGAAAGAGTGTGGGCCGAGTATGATTTTTGTTGTGTCGTTGGATTGCAGTGAATTGATGTCAATCATTGAGAATATATCTTCTTTGTACCTTCGAGTTGAAACTCTATGGTCAGCATACTCGCATAGTTGTCCCCGCACATTCCCTGAGTCACTTAGTTCAACTGAATAAGGAATCGAAGAGCTCTTTTCATCCTCTGATGTAGCTGCCTCATTTTCTCTACAATTTGATTTTAGTGAAAATAAGCTATCTCAAAATGCATCACTTTCAAGGAATCTTAGAGACTACCATTTTTCTTGTGTTATCCTTTTCAACTACTCTATATGTCTATCCAATAACTTGTAGGCCTAAATTCATTGGAATAAAGATGAAGCTGAGATTAATCTTTTAATAAATCTATCAATGAATTGTATAGCAAATATATAAGATATGTCTGGACTTTTTCCACGATAATCATTGGTCGATTGAGGAGGCTTAAATTGAAGCTTTTGGGAAATTGAGGATTTTTCGGGTAGACATTGCCATAGTTATTAGGATTATTTGGCAGCATAAAAGTTTGTAGTGTTGACGTCGCTTTGTTAGTATGTATAATTTCTATGCGTTGCATCTTTCAGTATAACAAATTCCACGGTTCTAAAATGCACTATGAGTGCACAGTGCACCTGAATGCACATGAGACTCACTCAAAAAGTTCTACTACTATAACCATTTACGTATAACGTGCAACGCACGTGGTAAATCACTAATACATAAAAGTTTATAAAATTTTACCCTCCAACACTCCACTCATTATACATTTTTTTTTAACCGTGTACCCAAAAGTTGGTACAAAGTGTTCTGGGACTGAGGGAAATTTCAATTATAAAAATTCGGGTCCCCGTGGGGAACAGGGTAGGGAATGATATCCCCGGCCCCGCCCCGACCCAACCTTTGGGGAAAAAAAAAATTCCCCATCCTCACCCCGCGGGGAATTTTCGCGGGGATTCCCCGCCCCGCTACCAAGCCTACACCCACTCATTATTTTTTAATTTGTCTCAATAAACTTGAAGTCGTAAAATTGCGCGACTAAATAATGTATTTAATAATTATGAATTTGAATCTGTATCCGTAATTTGATAGAATAATTTATTTATTTTTTTTGAAAACTAATTTGTTAGAATAATTAAGTTTGTAGAGTTTATGATCTATAAATTGAACTACTAAAATTATACGGCTAATTAATGCATTTAATAATTATGAATTACAGATTTGAATCCTAAAATATGGTAATTAATGTTAAATTAGTTGACCATATTTTAAGATGTTCATTTTGAGCTAATGTTTAAGGAGTAGAAATTTTTGAAGTCGAAACCATGTTGTGTTAAAAAGTGTCGCTAGTCGGTGTTATGTGAATTTTGATGTGATTTTGTAATTTAATGACTAACAAACAAGATATACATGTGTCGGATTGATTGAGATATAAAGAGTAAATATTGAGATGCTTGATAATAAATTTGTGAACTCTCTCTTTGACCTCAATGAGTCTATTTATACAAGCTGACTAGCATGAGTTGTCATTTTCTATGATTCAACTCATTTTCTATGATAAGATTATATCTGATTATGACACATGTCACTTGGGACTCTCTTGGCTGACATCTATCTTCTCTTAGACCTAAAGACTTCGACTTATCTTTCGGGTGTCTTGTGACTGGTCACATTTTGAAACCATTTGAATAATGAATTTTCCACTAAAATTATTGTTTAATTTAGAAGTATCCGTTTTAAATCTATATGATATATATATTTATAAATATTTGATAACTATTATGATACTTACTGTAAAAATATTTTATGATAATTAATAAAATATAATCATCACAAATTCATCTTAGATTCTTATTATATTACATTTTATCTTGAATTTATTCCAAATAAAATAGTAAAATACATATGAATATAATTAGGGTAGTAAAAGAAGATCATTATACACATTTTAATTTATATTATTTATTGTCATCGAGAAATTGGAAATTTAAGCTATTTTCCTATCAATAGATCAATTATTTATTGCTTACAAATTATCTCTTATGTATTTTTTTTTTAATTTTACATTTTATAAAAAGATATTTTAAATCTTAAAGATATAATTTATATTTAATTTTTAGCATATATCTATAATCTCTATAATTCAAAGATTTTAAATGATAACGTGGCAAACCGTTAATTTTGATTTCAATTTTTTATAAATTGTGATCTCTCTAATTCATTTTTTCTCCATTCTAATTTTTTATAAATCATCAAATCTGAAAATCTCACCCTATTTTTATAACAACCATCCAAAACTACCCTAATTTAATAAAAACCCCGAGGAGGATGTGTTGGGATACGTTATGCCAGGATCTATCGGGGTGACCTCATAAACACAAATTTAAATTACCGATTATTACTAGCATGAATTAACCTATGTGAATTCATATAATAATCAATCTAACAACAACATGCAAACAATAATTCACGTAAAAGATCCTAGCATGCGGAATTTCTAGGAGTTTAAGTAAACATACCCGTTGGAGAGACAATCTGAGACAGACAGAATCAGGTATCTAGCTACCAATCAAAAGTCCTTCTCAAGTATTCCCAAGTCCTTGCTCAACAACCTTGGTGGAAGGTTCTCCAATGAAAAATTATAAAACAAAGGAAAAATAAATAAATTGTTGCACCACCTTTGTGGATTTCTAGTTTTTCCAACTCATTGAATTGTCTTGGGGATGAAAAATGCATCCCCTAATTATAATAGAGGGGGGTTCGAAATTTTAGGTGTAATTAGGGTTAGGAAAGATCTTTTCTTGATCTCCAAAAAATCTTGAATATATCTCATATATTCTTCTTTCCATGTGTATTTTTCAAAAAAATCTCATACCCATATTAACCCAATTTTTTGAAAATAATAAGGGTTATTTTCAAGATTGGATCTTTCTTGAATTTATGAGATATTCTTGTATTCCAAGAATGCATATCTTTCTCCATAAAATCTTTTCAAAAAAATCAAGAAAATCTTTTCTTCCTTCTTATTCCCCTAATTTTTTAAAAATACAATTAAAGAGGCCAAGTGGAAGATTTTTTGAATTTATGGGATAATCTTGTATTCCAAAAATACTTATCTCCTTTCCATAAAATATTTTCAAGAAAATCCTTCTCCCCTCTTTTCTTTAATAATTTCGAAAAAATCAAGGAAAAATAGCAACAAAATATTTAATTTATTTTATACATCTTTTCATTTAATGGACTTTAATTGAGCTACTTGAGGGGTCTTTAAGAGAATTAAGATGGACCTCTCAATGGGCTTCTAAATTTCAATATTGAGCCACAATATAATTCAGTCCATTAATATTAATAAATTCCACTATATAATTAATATTGCATTATCCATCTCAACCCATATTACGGTAATATGGCTCCAGGTTATTATTTTCCGTGTTTAAGATTATTTTGTCCATTAATTAATTAAGCCACTGAAAAGCTTTATATTAATTAATATTTTTATCCTTGGAGTAAGGATAGCTCAACATTATTATCCATACCTAAAATTTATTCAACTTGCAAGATTTGGTATGATAAAGGTTTTGAGCCCACCAAGGGACTAATCATGCAAGACTCTCCAAATACATGATTCTATGTATTAATTTATCAACCGTCATGTAATTAATATTATTGCCCAAGATATAGGTATCGGTCGCAGCTTGATTCTCTTCCCATTATAAGTCAAAGCAATAATTACTAATCGCATACAATCCTTATTAAGACAGGATTAAGAAATCAACAACCACCGAGGTCTAACTCTTCATCTCATAGGTCAAAATAATGAGTTTATCCTCTCAGAGGTCCGCTTCAACAAGATCAAATGCACTAAAGGTAATCTCTTCACAAGACAAGTCAATCTGAGCCTTACACATCAACTTCTACCAATAGATTGTTCAGATCTATCTAAGTTGTGAAACACGCACTTGTTTACAAGGGACTGTTAACGTGATCTTCTGTGATATGGTATCACCACGTTAACTACAATGTAACACGTGTTATCCTATGAACGGTTTGCAATAATTATATATAACATTCAATCATATTTAAAGCAACAGTAATAAATAATTTATTTCAATAAATAAGTGTTTAATACATAGATTATACAAAGTAAAAGCATACTTTCACGTATAACCCCAACAGGATGTGAGTAAGGTGAAAAAATAAATTTTGAAGTTTTACAAAATGCATTTTGCGAGTTCACAAAAGAGCCTAAAATCAATCAGTAGATTGGTATACAAGAAGCTGGATGACGAAACCAACATTTTCCTCACAAGTCTGTTTCTGGAGGACGGATGGCTTCACTTTCAAATTCATTCGGAAAATGTGGCCTACTTTGAAGAGGGACATAATGCTATTTATTGAAGAATTCCATCAGCACGAACGAATTGTGAAAGGGGGAAACCCAAGTTTCGTTACACTAATTCCCAAGAAGGTGGATTCTGGCAACAACAAAGACTTCAGACCGATTTCGTTCATCAGATGCATGTACAAGATTTTGGCCAAATTGTTGGCTAATCGATTGACAAAAGTGATCGGGTCAGTTATTTTGAAAAATCAAAATGCGTTCGTAAGTGAGAAGCAAATTTTAGACAACATTCTAGTCCTCAATGAATCCGCGGATTATATGAGAAGAGAAAGGAAGAAGGGACTGATTTTCGAAGTAGACTTCGAAAAAGTGTACGATTCGGTATTATGGGATTACTTGGATGATATGATGCGAGGTATGAATTTCATTGGAAGTGGAGAAAATGGATAAGAGGCTGCCCCTCTTCGGTATCCATGTCGATTCTTGCCAAAGGTAGTCCAACTAACGAGTTTTCCCTTCAGAAAGGAATTAGACAGGGCGACTCATTTTCTCCCTTCTTATTTCTTATCGCAACCGAAGTTCTCCATTGCCTTTTAAGAAAAGCTGAAGCGGTTAGTGCCTTTGACGGTTTCCAAATCGGTAAGGACAACGTCCTCGTCAGCCACTTACAATTCGCTGATGATACGGTTTTATTGGGAAAAGCTTCGGTGAAAAATGCTAAAGCGATGAAGGGGATTCTCGGATTGTTCGAGATCGCTTCTGGACTGAAGGTGAATTTCCACAAAAGTTCTCTTCATGGCACAAAGCTACACATGGCCTATCTTCATGCGTTTGCATGATTAATTGGGTGTAAGGTGGGGAAGTTGCCTTTCACTTATTTGGGACTCCCGATTGGAGCAAATTTTAAGAAAATGGAAGTGTGGAAACCTCTTGTGGAGCGTGTTCGGAGAAAACTTTCTTGCTGGGAAAGAAAATATCTATCATTGGGTGGTCGAATCATATTTTTGAAATTGGTCTATCACCGCTACCAATATACCATCTCTCCTTTTACAAAGCCCCCGAGTGTATCATCTCTACCCTGGTTAAATTGCAAAGGAATTTTCTTTGGGGTGAGGGAGAGGGTGGGGAAAGAGTCTAGTCGCAAAATTGCTTGGGTCAAGTGGAAGTCGGTCTGTCTGAGTAAGTCCAGTAGGAGGGCTTGGGGTGAGAGATATAAATTTTTTTAATTTGGCACTCCTCCATAAGTGGTTTTGGAGATGGGTGTCAGGTGAAAAGTTTTTATGGGTCAGAGTAATTAAGTCTAGGTATTCATCATTTTCAGTCGAATTGTATAGTGTAGCTGAGTGGAATAAGTGCTCTTTATAGTGGAGAGATTTACATTCTCTATGGTGGAGTGGGGAGGGTTGTCTATATAGAAAGAGTATGTTATTGTCTATCGGGAATGAGAGTCAAGTCAAGTTTTAAGTGGATACGTGGATTGAGTGTCGAGTTAGTTTAAAAGTCCATTTTTTGAGTCTTTATCGTTTGTCATCTCAAAAAGATGATTTGGTTAGAGATGTTTTTTCTTTTAACGAAGATTGTTGGATTTTCAAATGGGATAGATTCCCAAATGTTGGTGAATTTCTGGAATTTCGGATCTATGTAAATGCGTGTGCAGGTACAAATTATGGGTGGAGAATACAAATTCGTGGAAATGGTCGGGGTCTTCAGATGACATTTTCCATATAAAGGAGATGTATAATACCTTGATGCCATCCAAGCCCCTAGAGATCATAGAGGAGTTCTCTTGACAGAAGTTGTGGTGGAAAGTCATCCCAACAAAGGTGTCGACTTTTTCTTGAAAAGTTGTTCGTGACAGAATCCCATTGAAAAAGAATCTGTTGAAACGTGGCCTTTCAATCGCCATTGATCACCAGATGCTTTCGTGTGCAATCACCCTCCGAATCATCGAAGCATATTCTTATTTCTTGTGGCCTTGCTTTTTTGGGAGGCGGTTTCATGTTGGTTAGAAAGTCTGCTATGTACATCCGACCTCCCTCAAATAACATTTCTTGGAATTCGTGGATGTCGAACATAAGGTATCAAGGAAGAAAGTCATGAGTTTGATTTGGCAATGCACGATTTGGAAACTCGAAATACAAAAAAACGAAACAATCTTCAAAGAAAGTAGATACACTTTGGATACACTTTATTGATGGCACAAAATTGAGTTCGTGCACATTACCCATTATCTTTTTCAACCCGATTTGTTGCTTGGGATTGTAAGTTTGTAACCTTTTAGATTGTTTACCTTCAAAACTATAGATTGTTAGAGACTATGTTGTTATGGTATTTAAGTAGCCCTTGTAATTAATTAATTGAATATATCTTTGCTTTAAACTTAAAAAAAATCATGTATAATAAATTTGGTGAGAGGTCGGTTGGAAGAAGACGACATCGTGAGCAGCGTGTGTGATAAAGAAGATTATGATGATGAAGACGATGGGATGTTTAAAGATGAAGGAGACTTTGTACATCTCCCACGGCTCTCCTATGCTGTCGGTCGACGATTCTCTGCCGGCGAGGCACTTCCTCAAGTCCTTTGTGTTTCCGGCGAAGCCCAAATCCATTCTCATGATTTCCGCCCACTGGGAGACCACTTTCCCCACTCTCAACGCCATTGATGGAACTTCCGACACCATCTACGATTTCTACAACTTTCCCAAACCCCTCTACCAGGTACGGATTAATTGCTTCGCTTTTTTAGTTTCGATTCACAAATTAAGTTGATCCATTCCTCCATCTAATCAAACCTACTGGATTAGATCTTCCTCTACTTTAGTTGCTGATAATTGCAGACATTTATCATCATTCAAGTAATTGCAATCACATGCCTCTTGAGCTTAATGCAGTACGTTCACCTAATTAATCAACTGTTTTGATATCACTAATTAAGTTGATCCTGGGATCTAATTGTAACTGGATCCAATGAGAGCATAATTGGAAATTTCTAATAATTATATCTCATATTTTACACAAATGACTGGACTCAGTCCACTCGTTGGAAAGACTGTTGTAGATTTTTATTATTCTTCGTGAAGATTATATTTGTTTGCTTAAAATGATGAGAGAGAGCTGGATATAATTTAAGTGGAAGCAGTTGTGGTTTATCCGAAGAAAGTGAGCATGTGGTCAATCATATCCTCATAGGTTCAATGTTAAACTCTGCTTCATTTTCCACAAATCTAACTGGAAATCAACTACACAAGCCTCGGTTTAACTTCAGAGGAATTGTGCAATATGTATCCCCACTGGAGTCAAATTTGAGGAGGGAAAAAGAAAAATGAGAAAAAATAGTAGTAGCAAGGAATGGTTATATAATTATATTGCTTTGCTGGTAAAGATGAAATACTATGATTACTATAGATGGAGATGGTTTATTCCTAAGAAAGATTATACTGCTCTCTCAATGTAATTTATATTCCTAAGATTTTCAATAAACCATCTCCATCTATAGTAATCATAGTATTTCATCTTTACCAGCAAAGCAATATAATTCTTCGTTCATCCTCTCTTTGTTTATCTGGAGAGAGAGCCTGTGTCTGTGGTGATGATTGGCATCTGACCTTCTTGATGATGATACTCTTGGTGCCGGTGATGACCGGGAACCGATGCTGATGCCATCATCCGAAAAGCATCTGCCAACAACAGATGGGATTTTGTTTGGGGATTGGGATATTCAAGAGGAGAATGAGGGGAGCTACATTCTGGAAGTAAATCCAGGTCCATGACCCTTTCTACAAGACTTTAAAAAACCTCATTTATTCCTTGTGTTGAATTTTCTAGGCAGCATCCCTTTCGTTGCACTGCACTTTTGAAACTGTGTGAAACCTCATTTCTGGAAGGGTAGTAAACTTAATACAAGGACAAAAATGTATATTCAATTCTTTTATTAAAAATTGTGCATCCTACCTAATGGTCAAAGTATTGTTATCTCGCCTTTTTTCACATCCTATCAAACTGTAACATTGTTAATTTATCTCACCCTTATCTCTATTACCTATCTCACTTATATATATAAAACCTTTTTCCCATCTCACCTACCAAACTAGCCCTATATCCATATTAGTAACAGCCATTTGTATGCATATAGAATCTGTTACATTATTTAGCAGTTTTTGTCATTGTTCATCTACATCTGTACCAATGAGCCAGTATGTTTGATCCCAAAGAGAATGAAAAATATTAGAAATGTGGGCTTTTATGATCCAATGGGAATCAAATGCTTTTATGGAGTTTTAATATCTCTCTTTTGCATTGAATTTCTGGATTTTGCTCTAACCATCACATGGTTCAGACATAATTTGTTACTGACATTCATACTCGGATATCAACATGAAGTCGTATTTGGAAAATGTGGAAAGCAAAACGAAAATCGAAATATTGAGCCTTACATGATCTTTTTTTTTTTTTTTTAATTTGACTGATTAAGAGAATGCATCAATCTGGAAAGGTTGATAAAAAAGAGAATACCTGATACTTGAGTATGGAAATGTAGAACTTCGCTAATGAAAGATTAGGAAGTATTTCATAAAGTTAGCCTTTCAAAATTTTACAGATTTGTAACTTGACTAACTAGAATTCACTTCTCTTGGTACAGCTCAAATATCCAGCACCAGGCGCACCAGAATTGGCACATAAGGTAAAGAAAATGCTTGAGGCAGCTGGATTCGAACGAGTGGATGAGGATAAGAAGCGTGGTTTGGACCATGGAGCATGGGTTCCTCTTATGCTTATGTATCCCGATGCTGATATTCCAGTGTGTCAGCTCTCTGTCCAAACGAATATGGACGCAACTTATCATTATAACTTGGGGAGAGCATTGGCCCCACTCAAGAAAGAGGGGGTCCTCATAGTTGGTTCAGGTTCTGCCACACACAACTTAAGGACTATGCAGCGCAACAACAATGCCGTTGCTTCTTGGGCTGCAGAGTTTGATAATTGGCTTAAGGAATCCCTCCTCACTGGAAGGTAACTTCGTACTATTTATTTATAAATGAGTAAAACTTGTATGCACCAGTTGCAACGTGCAACTGATGCACAACTAATATTGTTCAGTGAAAAAAACTATTTACGGTTCAATTATAACAGCTAATGTTGTTCAATAAAAACTACTAATACTGTTCAATGAATACAACTAATACTGTTAAGTGAAAACAACTAATACCATTTAAAAATACGCACCAATTGCATGGTGCAATTGGTGTATACAATAATTTGCCTAGATTAGTGGATTTTGCAAAAATAATTTCTCTTATTGGATTATCAGGTATGAAGATGTAAACAACTACGAGGAGAAGGCGCCGTTTGCAAAACAAGCGCATCCAAGGCCCGAACATTTATATCCCTTACATGTAGCTGTGGGGGCGGCGGGTGTGAACCCAAAAGCAGAGCTCATCCATCATAGCTGGACTGACTATACTCTCTCCTATGCCTCCTACAAATTCACAGACTCCGACTCCGACAACTAAGGGGGTGTTTCCAATTGCTTAATTGAGACCTTTAGTTTTGGCATAAATTAATAATTAAGATCCAGCTTCTACTTAAATTAAGCAATTTTTTTATGGGCCAAACAAAAGTTGAAACAGGTGAATGTTTGCTTTTGCTTTTGTGTGCTTCTTGGTATTTTTGTAAATAAATAAAGTTGTTTGTACTCCTTCAACTTGTAAGACCATTTGTTGAAAGTCAAGGTTTATTATTAGTGAATGAAATCAAGTTATGAGGATCAACTGATTGAGGGCAGGCAGGCGAGGTGATTCAAAATTGAGCATACAAAGCATATTATACTTGAGGAGCTAAGCTCAACCAACTAATACTGACTCATACATGCCACCAAATGAACACCACGGGAATGTTTTTACAATGATTCATTCTATAGGTAGATAGTTATGAAGGTTGAACGAAACAGTCCCATGACTCCACCACCAGAAACCCATATTGTATATATATATGAAGACGACTTCATATATATATATACAATACTTCAAATACTTCAGGCCGATTTCGTTAATCGGATGCATGTACAAGATTTTGGCCAAGTTGTTGGCTAATCGATTGACAAAAGTGATCGGGTCAGTAATTTCGGAAAATCAAAGTGTGTTCGTAAGTGAGAAGCAAATTTTGGACAACATTCTAGTCCTCAATGAATCCGCGGATTATATGAGAAGAGAAAGGAAGAAGGGACTGATTTTTGAAGTAGACTTCGAAAAAGTGTACGATTCGGTATTATGGGATTACTTGGATGATATGATGCGAGGTATGAATTTTCATTGGAAGTGGAGAAAATGGATAAGAGGCTGCCTCTCTTCGGCATCCATGTCGATTCTTGTCAAAGGTAGTCCAACTGACGAGTTTTCCCTTCAGAAAGGAATTAGACAGGGAGACTCACTTTCTCCCTTCTTATTTCTTATCGCAACCGAAGGTCTCAATTGCCTTTTAAGAAAAGCTGAAGCGGTTAGTGCCTTTGACGGTTTCCAAATCAGTAAGGACAACGTCCTCGTCACTCACTTACAATTCGCTAAAGATATTGTTTTATTGGGAAAAGCTTCGGTGAAAAACGCTAAAGCGATGAAAGGGATTCTCAGATTGTTCGAGATTGCTTCTGGATTGAAGGTGAATTTCCACAAAAGCTCTCTTCACGGCACAAAGCTACCCATGGCCCATCTTGATGTGTTTGCACGATTAATTGGGTGTAAGGTGGGGAAGTTGACTTTTACTTATTTTGGGACTCCCGATTAGAGCAAATTTCAAGGAAATTGAAGTGTGGAAACCTCTTGTGGAGCGTGTTCGGAGAAAACTTTCTTGCTGGGAAAGAAAATATCTATCATTGGGTGGTCGAATCATATTGTTGAAATCGGTTCTATCAGCGCTACCAATATACTATCTCTCCTTTTACAAAGCCCCTGAGTATATCATCTCTACCCTGGTTAAATTGCAAAGGAATTTTCTTTTGAGGGTTGGGGGAAGAGTCTAGTTGCAAAATTGTTTGGGTCAAGTGGAAGTCGGTCTGTCTGAGTAAGTTCAGTAAGAGGGCTTGGGGTGAGAGAGAAATTTTTTAAATTTGGCACTTCTCCGTAAATAGTTTTGGTGATGGATGTCAAGTGAAAAAAATTTATGGGCTAGAGTAATTAAGTCTAGGTATTCATCATTTTCAGTCGAGTCGTATAGTGTAGCCGAGTGAAATAAGTGCTCTTTATGGTGGAGAGATTTACATTCGCTATGGTGGAGTCGGAGGGTTGTCTATATAGAAATAGTCTGTTGTTGTCTATCAGTAATGACAGTAAGTCAAGTTTTAGGTGGATATATGTTAAAGGGTCCTCCACTCAGCTCCATTGGTTATTTTCTGTTAATTTTTATTGAATGATTGTGCCCACTTGCCAAATAATAATATGCAGATTTTTAGCCACATCAGCATAGCATAGCATAATCAACATTCTTGTCCAAAGGAAATTAATTGTATGATAAAAAAACAGGGAGCGGGAGCGCAAGACTTGTCAATCAAGGAATCCCCCTGTCAAACAAAACTAGAATTCTAGAAAGAAAGAAACAGAACAGGTGACCAATTACACAAGTTTTTTACTACATTAATGCAAGTATACAACTACTAAGGATAAAATAATAATATATAATCTCTAAAACATATCTACAATTTCTCTTTACCAACTTCTAAGAAAAGAAGATTTGCATACACCTCCTAAATATACATTTTGTTGGTCCCGTGCAAAACCCATTTTACGCTGCGTCGGAAGCAAAAAACATTTCGTTATGATGCATATAAAAACAGGTGAAGGAGTGGTGATTCCAGATTTTTCTTTTTAAGCTCATGTGTTGTGTTTTTGCTTATAATCGAATGCGCATTTACAAGATAAGAACGTAAAAGAAAGAAACAACACAACAATGTATAGTGGTTCGAGACTCAAGCTCCTACATCCACTCTCCCTGCTCCTAGGGAAATTCCTTCAAACACTTCCTAAGGCTTTTCTCGACTACCTCCAGAGTTTACTAACCTTTCTACTTTGAGCTTTCGACTACCTCAGAGTTTACTAACTCAAACCGGACTTATCACCCTCTCGGCTCGCCTCTAAATGTTTAACGAAGTTCACACTCCAACAGACTTATCACCCCTCTCGGATTGCCTAACAACTACCTCACTTCACCACTGCTATCTCTACGAGAATGGGGTTTTGGGTTTGGTGTTGTCTCCAACTATGGTGAGATTTTCCCTTACAATGGTTTAGCCTCAATGCTAAGGTTGGGAAAATCTCTCTAAGCTTATGATACATCGTGGGTTGCTTAGGTTGGGTTCTAGAACACTCTTTGAATATATTTGTATATCTACAGACTTGTGTTCTAGGGTGGGAATGCTTTGAGTATAACTCCTCTTAGCTCTGTAGCATCGTGTGCTATATTCTCCGCGCATCCACACTTAATTTGATGGAAGAACTTGTATTTATAGTGTGGATTTGAATGTTACCGTTGGAGAGAATCACATTCAAATCCATACTATTCTTTGTATGTTCTGCAGCTTTTTCAGGCTGGTTGTCTTCCTCTCATTGGTCCACGTCAGCTGGATTCCAACGGCTATATTGTTGGGGGATGAGTTGCACAGATCTATTCGGGGTGAATATTTAAATACAAATTTAATTCATTAATTATTACTAGCATGAATTAACCCTATATTAATTCAAATAATAATTCCAACAACATATCATGCATATAAAAAGCCACGTAAAACCTACGCATGCGAAATCTACGGGTTTACGTGAACGTACCTCTCGGGATGGCAGTGACTTTGGTCGGATGGACTAACCAAAAGGACTTCCCAAGTATTCCCTTAGCCCTTGCTCGACAATCCGGTGGAAGGATACTCGCGAACAATTAACAAAAGGAAAAAAATAAACTTTGTTGCACCACTTTCGTGGATTTGCTAATTTTTCCAGCACATGGAATTGTACTTGGGAATGAACTAATCATCCCCTATTTATAGGAGAGGGGTGGTCGAAATTTTCAGTGAAAAATCAATGTGGGAAAAGACTTTTCTTGATCACCAAGAAATCTTGAATATATCTCCTATAATCTTTTTCCCATAATTAAAATATTCCACAAAAATCTCACCTCCTTATATATGGATATTTTCGAAAATTTAGTGTGTGCAAGAATCCAAGATTTGGATCTTCTTGAATTTATGAGATATTCTTGTATTTCAAGAAATACATATCTTCCATAATATCTTTTCAAGAAAATCGAGAAAATCTTTCTTGCCCACTATATTTTCAAAATTTCGAAATTTTCTATATAGATAACCAAGTGGGAGATTTCTTGAATTTAATGAGATAATCTTGTATTCCAAGAATACATATCTTCATTCCATAACAAAATTCAAAGAAAATCTTTCTCCCTCTTTTATCCATAAATTTCGAAAAATAGAGGAAAAAATTAAGCAACAATATTTATTTTATTTTAATCACCTTTTTCAGTTATTGGACTATTTGTTGGGCTACTCAGTGGGCCTTTAGGAGAATTAAGATTGGACCTTCTAATGGACCTTGAATATCTAATATTGAGCCACAATATAATTCAAGCCCATAAATATTAATTAATCCCACTACATAATTAATATTGCACTATCCATCTTAACCCATATTACAGTCAATATGGCTCCCGGTCATTATTTCCCGTGTTTAAGATTATCTAGCCCATTAATTAATTCAAGCCACTGAAATAGTTTTCCATTAATTAACATCTTTTGTCCTTGGTCGAGGAACAGTTCAACATTATTATCCATACCGGAAACTAATTCCACTTGCAAGATTTGGTATGATAAAGCTTATGAACCTCCCAAGGGGGCAAATCAAACAAGCGTTTTTGCAATACGATTCTTCAGATAAATCTTAGCAATCACATGACTAATAATATTGCCCAAGATAAAAGTATTGAATCTCTCTCTCGATTCGCCACCCATGATAAGTCAAAAGCAATAGTTACTAATCCCACGTGATCCTATTTAAGGACGGCGTTAAGAAACAACAACCACCGAGGTCTAATTCTTCCTTGTTCGATTCTCAAGAATTTATCCTCCTCAGAGGGTCCTATTCAAACAAGATCAATCATGCACTAGTGTAATCTCTTGGTCAAGACAAACCAATTCGAGCCTTTACACATCAACCTTTCGTGATGGGTTGTTCATTTCATCTAGGTCGAAATGGCGACTTTTTAGTTGATAAGGATCCCGTACGCCTTAATCCCACGTTCGGGTATCACTAAATTAACTTCGAATGTAACACGTATTTAATTATTGAACAATTTTTCAAGAAAGAAAATCAAAACAATCGATAACCGCGCTCAATAAACAATTTTTTCCGAATTTGTTAGCTAAAAGGCTTTTCAGAGCTATCTTACGCTTTTTATTTAATTTGTTTAGATTAAATTTGTGTTCACCAAGAAATTTAAAATCCTTGCATTATATAAATATGGTTTTTTAATTAATTGACAATTTTATTTGCCTCGGAAATCAATTGACCATTTGTTTCGACGGATCAACGATCAAGAATTTTTTGTAAAAATTCCAACGATCGGGGAAAAGATAGATTTTCACAATTTTGACCCAAACATGATTGGGCATTACCGGGCGAATCGACATGACCCTCCCCACGAGGCCCAGATGGGTAACTCAGATTTAATCATGGTTATTCATTGGCGGTACGTCGCGGGCGATATAACAAACTGAGATTGACTGCGCCAATTTTATGATCCGCCGACTCAGAGAATTTGGGGTAATCCGCCCAAAAAAGGTTTGTAACTTCGGGCCGTATTTTTTGTAAACGAAAGGAGAAATTGGTCCCTTCAGAGAAAAAAATGAAACCACCCCAAAACTCCTGCTTATTTAAATTTTTCTGCTTGCTTGATTTATTTGTGCTATCTCATTTTTTATTTAATTTTTTTGAGGGTTTAAAGATAAAGAAGAAAACTGAAGGCCAAAGTTTTAACAATAAATGATACTATTGCCAAGGGCAATGGTAAGATTTAGGAATGTTTGGAGAAATTCTGGCAAAAATCCAAAAGCTACACTTGAATAATCCAAAATCCGAATCAGGACAACGGAGGTTTTGCAGGTTCCATGTATGGAAACTACATGGTTATGATTAGGTAAAAATTTCATATTGTCCTAAGTTGTTGAAATATTGTTTAAGCCAACAACTTTAACCGCACAAAAAGGTCCAAATGAGCCAACTCGGTTCGAAATAAACCGCGGCTTATTTAAACTGAGTGAGATGTTGGTCATGCAACGTTTTTGGAGATTTTAAAAGACATTGCAATGGTGGAGGAAACGGCGTATATCGCAATTTCCGATCAAAACGACATCGGGTAATCCACGCAAAGAGCGAGATTCTAAGTCAATACATGATGTATGAGACCATATTGATTGAAAATTATGGTATTTAACCCATTAAAGCACAAGAGGATTTTGGACACAAAAAATTTTAGATTATCTTTATGAGAAATGTCGTTTTAGGGAAAAAATTCAAGATTTTGTCTCAAATAGTGGTCCCATCTCATTTTCTGCCAAGACAGGCAAGATTTTCTAGAGAACCAAAGGCCATAAAGAATTTTTCAAAATGATGAGGTCTCAATGGTGAAGATGACAATGCTTGATCAGGGTCCGCACTCAATCCAAACCAGGGGTGGCAAGTGAAAGCTATAAGAAAGGCAATTGCTTCCGAGGTTTTTCAAACGTTCCAACCCCAACGATACACTTGTTTTGCTAAGAAACTAAGATAAGTCATTAAATCAAAGAGATCCAGTTGTTGAAACTTGTTTAACCCCAAAAGGAGCCAAGTTGAACAAATTCCAACTAGTTGTTAATCATGTTTGGATACAGATATCCACTAAGATGGCATTCCACTAGCCAAGGGAATGATCCGAAGTGTTAGGGAGAGATCCCTCATCAGATGTAACGCCTAAATGTTAAGACATTGCAATGCAAGAGGGCGTTATGAGTAATGCAATTGATGATTACGACATCGCAATTTCCTACGAAGCAGCGAATATTGACCTTTGAGAAATTCTAAAGAATTTAAGGATCAGTGCACCCAATCATTTGGAAAAAGTTTTTTTTTAGATTATCTTTATGTTCCCGGCTTAATAATTTTAAAGGAAAAGAACTACTTATCCTCGAAGTAAAATTGTATCCCAAAGGACACTAAGTTTAACCCTCACCAAACGACATCATTTTTTAAAATGAAGAACATAATTTTTTTTGATTGAAAATTGCTAGAATTAATGATGACCACTACTTAAAATGAATCCCGAACACATCAATTGTCATATAGAAAGTAAAACGTTTATCATTTTAACGATACACTTTTCAAATCGCCCTAAAAATTCAGAATTGTGAACCAAAGGTTGGGAAAGTGGTTCACCTGAACATGAGAACTTGAACAAATCCAACCTCGCGAATCGGTTTGATAAACCAAGATGGCATCGATCCAAGGAATGGGGCTAAAGAATTAAGAGATCGTTTTTGAAGGATACCCCGAGGAACAAGAGGAGGGTGAATGTTCTATACATTTTCCCTAAGATCAAAAGGTGGACATCCGCAGGATCCATTTTAGATTTTTGGAAAACTATAGAACCAAAGAAAACCCAAGTCCTTAGATTACCCTTTAAATGAGCTTAGAGGGGGCAAACCTAATTCTTTTTTGAAATGATCAGATGAGATGATATACCAAACGACACATTCCAACTTGGTGTTATCCAACCTGAAAAACCCAAAGAATTGTGAACCGGGGTTGTCCTGACATGTGTTTGACAAGAAATTCATGGGAAAGGCCGTTTTTTGAAGGATCCCTTAGGAACAAAGGGGTTGATTCCCTAATTCAAGACCATGGACATATCTTATTTTAGATTTTGAAGAAAACTTAGGCACCCGTAAGATTAGGGATGCAAACCTTTTCGTAAATATACAAAGAATGAAAGCCAAGGGTTCTATGTTTCATAATCATAATAGGAGCGGAGATTGGGGATGCGCTAACAAAGAATGAAAGCCGGTTAACTACTTAATGGGGTCAAACCCATTAGATGCAAGTGGGTATATAAGAGGAAAAGAGGATCGGACGAAGGTTGAAACCTTTTTAAAGCAAGACTAATGGCGAAGGTTATACTCAGAAAGAAAGGGATCGACATGAGGAAACTTTTTTCACCAGTAGCCATGCTTAAGTCCATCTCAGATTCTTTATCGATTGCAGCAATTTTTGACTTTGAAATTGAAAATGGATATCAAGACAGCTTTCCTTAACGAAAGTCTTGATAAAGAGATCTATATGCAACAACCCCTAGTTTTCATTGAAACAGCCAAGAACACCCAGTTTGTAAGCTCAAGAAGTCCATTTACTTTACTCAAACAGCATCCAGAGTTTGGAACCAATGTTTTGATCATGTTATAAAGTCTTACGGGTTTGATCAAAATGAGTTTGAAAGTTGTGTATAAAAAAGTGTCGGAACCGAATCGCATTGGTATTCTTAAGACTATACGTAGATGACATTCTGATCATCGAACGATGTGAAGGTGTTATCGACGTAGCGGCATGGCTTTCAAAATGTTTGATATGAAGGACTTAGGAAGCCGCACGTCCTGGGATCAAGATCACCGAGATCGCAAGAAAAGGATGTTAAAGTTTATCGCAGTTATTCATACATAGACACCGCCTTGAAACGCTTTCAAGATGCAAGATTCCAAGAAAGGATTCAGACTTTTCAGCACGGAATCCATCTATCCAAGAAAATGTCCCCTAAGACGAAAAGAGGAGATAGATGACATGAAAGGCATTCTTTATGCTTCTACTGCCTAAGTCTTATGTATGCAATGTCAGGAACGAGACCCGATATCCGCATCATTACAGCATGGTGGCAAGATATCAAAGTAACCCCCGAAAGTTATATCGATTGCAGCTTAAAAATCTTCTCAAGCATCTGGCAAGAACTCGATAGAATGTTGGTTTATCACCGAAGTCCAATCCTATTGGTTACACCTAACCCTGATTTCCAATCGACATACACGATTCTTAAAAATCTCCGTAGTGTGTTTTGGATGGGGAGGAGCTGCGAATATGGAGAAGCCGCCGTTAAATGCATCACGATTCTAACATGGAAGCCGGAATATGGGTCGCTAGCGAGGCAATGGAAGAAGCGGGTTTGGCTCAAGCACTTCCTCAGGACTTAGATGTGGTTTCGAATTCGCTCAAACATCATCACATCGCTATCGGTGATGACAATGTTTGAGCGCTTGCAAAATTCAAGGAACCAAGAGCCCAAAGCCTAGAAAACACATCGAAATAAATACCATCTTTATACTTAGCCATCGCTAAGAGGAGATATAGATGTGGCAAAGATAATATTCTCGAGGACAACCTAGCGCATCCATTCATTAAAAAGAGTCTCGCCAATACATTCGAGAGACATGGAAGGAATGGGTGTCAAGACCGCTATCAACTGCTTGAGTATAAGGAGAAATTATTAGGTTCGTAGGTGATATTAGATGTCACGACTACGCGAGACGGTTGTAGTATACTTAAAAGGCATTTTGAGTATAAGCGGAGATTGTCAGATTATACCTAAAAAGTATGCTTTTTTTTTTTGATAATCAAAACTCAATTTCCGCATTTATTTATCAAATAAATTGTTTATCATCGATGCTTTTAAATATGATCAATGTTATATATATTTATCGCATAACTGCTCAATAATTGTGACGTGTTAATCAGAGTTAATTTTAAGTGATACCCGATCGTATGTAAGATTAAATTAATGCCCTTGTAACTAAAAAAGTACGCCCATTCACGCATCCTAGATGGAAAATGAACAACCATCGCGAAAGGTTGAGGTGTGTAAGGCTCTGATTGGGTTTGTCTTGACCAAGAGATTACACTAAAGGGTATGACCGGACGACAATATCAGAATAGACCTACACAGAGGATAAATTCTTCAGAATCAAATACAAGAATTAGACCTCAGCCGTTCGTTGTTTCTTAACCTTCGCCCCTTAAATAGATCACGTGATTGGTAACTATTGCTTTGACTTATCATGGGTAGCTTAATCGTAGAGAGATTCAATACTTTTATCTCTTGCAATATTATTGGTCACATGTGATTGCTAAGATTTAATACGAAGAATCGCGGTAAGTACGCTTGCTTGATTTGCCCCTCGAGAGGTCATAAGGGTTGGTCATACCAAATCTTGCAAGTGAATTTAGTTTCCTAGATGGGATAATAATGTTGAACCGCTCTCTAATAAGGACAAAAAGATATTAATTAACGGAAAGCCATTTCAGTTGGCTTGAATTAATTAATGGCCAGATAATCTTAAACACGGAAATAATGACCGAACCATATTGACTGGTGATATGGGTTAAGATGGATAGTGCAATATTAATTATGTAGTGGGATTAATTAATATTTATGGGCTTGAATTATATTGTGGGCTCAATATTAGATATTCAAGATCCATTAGAAGGTTCAATCTTAATTCTCCTAAAGGCCCCCTCGAAAGTAGCCCAACATATAAAATCCAATAATTGAAAAAAGGTGATTAAAATAAAATAAATATTATTGCTTATATTTCTCTAAATTTTCGAAAATTATGGATAAAAGAGGAGAAAGATTTTCTTGAATTTTGTTATGGAATGAAGATATGTATTCTCGAATACAAGATTATCTCATTAAATTCAAGAAATTCCCACTTGGTTATTCATAAAGATATTTCAAATTTTTGAAAATAGAAGGCAAGAAAGATTTTCGATTTTCTTGAAAATATATTATGGAAGATATGTATTTTGAAATACAAGGATATCTCATAAATTCAAGAAGATCCAAATCTCGGATTCTTGCATCATCAAATTTTCAAAATAATGCCATAAAAATAGAGGATGTGGAATTTTGTGAATATTTTAATTATGGGAAAATATACGGGATATATTCAAGATTTCTTTTGTGACAAAGAAAAGTCTTTTTTCCCACATTGAAAATTCACTAAAATTTCGCTCACCCTCCCTCTTATAAATAGGGATGATTAGTTCATTCCCAAGTACAATTTCACGTAATAAAATATTAAAGAAATCCACGAAAGTGGTGCAACAAAGTTTATTTTTTCCTTTTTGTTAATTGTTCGCAGTATCCTTCCAATCGGATTGTCGAAAGCAAGGGCTAAGGGAATACTTTGGGAAGTCCTTTTTCGTTAGTCCGTCCGACCAAGTCAATGCCATCCCGAGAGGTACGCTCACGTAAACCCGTAGATTCTGCGATGCCAAGGTTTTACGTGGCTTTTTATATGCATGATATGTTGTTGCAATTATTATTTGAATTAATATAGATTAATTCATGCTAAGAATAATTAATGAATTAAATTTGTATTTAAATATTCACCCCAATAGATCTCGCCGGCACATCATTCCCCAACACACGGAACCCATTAATTTCTCCCACTTATACTCAAAGCAGATTGCAACGGCCTTCGAAACTCATTCCACTCACATGTCTCTCGACGTATTCGTAGTGTGACGCTTTGTGAACGGATCTCGCCAGGCTGTCCTCGACGCTATTTTGCCACATGTTTATATCTCTAACGATTTCTCGATAAGACGTCTTTCCTTTAATGTGTTTGTTTGACTTTGGACTTCTCGTTCTTCGAATTTGAATCGCCCTAGCGTATAATCGCTGTACAAATCTGTAACACCATCCAAGTCCACTAAGAAGATCTAGAGTCCAATCGGCTTCTTTCATCGCTTCACAAGCGCCTACTCACCCGAAGTTCCATGGTCAAGTCGGTGATGCATTGCCACACTGGTCCATTTGATGGCTACACTTCCCAAATGGAAACACACTAAATCGAGGCGATAATTTCTCGAATCTATATCCGATTGGAAAATCCGAGTCCGTAGTACCGATGATCGAGTATCTCGACCGATAAATCAACATTCTATCCCAAGTTCTTTTTAGACACTTCGTAATGTTTTTAACTGCGTCCCAATGCGCTTTCCGTTACTTTTGATATTTGCTACCATGCCTACGCAGCGTAGTATCCGGCCTCGCATACAAAGATTGCATACATAAGGTTTCCGATACCAAGACAAGGAATACCTTTTTATGTCATCTATCTCCTTTTCGCCTTAGGGAACAATTTCGATAGATGGATTCCAAGTCCGAAAGGGACTAAACCTTTTCGAATCTTTTGCATGTCAATCGCTTCAAAACCAAGGTCTATGTATGAAACTTCATGATAACCCGATCATCCTTTTCCGCGATCTCGAGTTATCTTGATCCCAAGGATATGTCCCATTTCCCCTAAGTCTTTCATATCAAACTATTTTGAAGATCATGCCCTTACGCCCGATCACACCTTCACATCGCTCCCGATGATCACAATGTCATCTACGATAGTACTAAGAATACCAATGCAGCCCACACGCTTTTATACACACAACTTTTCAAACTTGCTTTTGATCAAACCCATAAGACTTTTATAACATGATCAAAACATTGGTTCCAAGCTCGATGCCCGCTTTGAGTCCGTAGAAATGGACCTCTTGAGCTTAAAACTAGGTGTTCTTCGCCTGCTTCATTGAAACTCGGGGTTTTGCATATAGATCTCTTTATCAAGACTTCCGCTATGAAAGCTATTCTTGACATCCATTTGCCATTTTAAAGTCGAAATGCGCAGAATCGATAAAAGAATACTTGGATGGATTCTTAAATATGGCTACGCTGAAAAAGTTTCCTCATAATCGATCCTTCTTTTTTCGAGTATAACCTTTCGCCACTAGTCTTGCTTTTAAAGGTTTCAACCTTCCCGCCCCGGCCCCTTTTTTCCTCTTATATACCCACTTGCATCCAATGGGTTTGATTCTATTAAGTGGTTCACTAGCCCCCCACACTCTATTATGAAACATAGAACCCATTTTGGCTTTCATTGTTGTTTGCCAAGAATCAGATTCTTATCTTGGAGTGCCCTCATTATATGTTCAAGGGTCTAATTGCCTTTGTCCTGAATCAAGTCCGAGGACTCTCCTATTCCCATGAATCTCGATGTCAAACAACCCTCCCACTACGATTTAGGTTCCTACAGAAAAATGTATCGCTTGGTATATCATCTAAGATAACTGCAATCGAGGTTTGCCTCTAAGCTCATTTAAGGTAATCTCACTGGTTTTCGTTTCATATAGTCTTCTTCCAAAATCTAAAGTGGGTGTTGATGACCACCTTTTGATCTTCTGGACTATAGAACATACACCCTTTCGCTCCCCTCAGTATCCTACAAAATCCAACCTTTAATTCCGATCGAGATCCACTTACCCAAGATCCTTGTCCAACACGAGGCCGACACCCCCTAATTCTCACGCTGCTCATACTAGGCTTGCGCCCGTCCACAATTCTTTTGGGAGTTTTGGGAACCGATTCGATAGCACTAAGTTCGTAATGTAAGTCGCTGCTTTCCAAGGTATGACCCCGTAACCACTTTAAGATCCGCATAACTCATCATTGATCTAACCATTTCCAAAAGAATTATATTTTTCGCCTCAAACCCCGCTTTTGGTGAGGGGTTCCGGCAGCAAGAGTCGATACAATCCTTCATCGATAAAGTAGTTCAAAAACTCATCGCGAGGTATTCGGAATCCACGACGATCGTAGAGACTTGATACGCTTTTTCCCTATTCTCTCTCTTGAGCCTTTAAATTTAGAATTTTTTCAAAGGTCTCATATTCACGCTTTCATATGAAAATGTACCTCGAGTAATCATCAATAAAATTACTCATAACCTCCTCTTGCTTTGGTTGACATCGACCACATACATCCGTGCGAACGATCTCTAACACTTATTTGGCCCTATTCCCCTTGGCTCCAAATGCCCTCTTGGTCATATTACCTCCAAACATGATTCGCAGTCGATTTGTTCAACTTTGGAGACGCCCCCAAATAACCATCTTTCACCAACCTTTGATCCTCTTTTTCGTTTTATATGACCTAATCTTTAGATGCCAAAGAAGTATTTCGCTCACTTTTCTTTTTCGGAAATAGTTGATGTGTTATAGATGCATTTCATGAGTGGTGTGCACGCTTAATTGTATAGAGATTTTTCATCAATGTCCCGTATCAGATACACTCATCATTTTAAAAATGATGTCATTCTTATTAAAGAAACTTAGTGTCCTTTTTAATCGAATTTTAGAAACCGAAGTGAATTCTTTCTAAAACCGGGAACATAAAGATAATCTCAAAAAACTTTATCTTTCAAAAGATAGGTGCAAGACTTCTCCCATCGCTTAATCATACTCATGTAGCATTGCAATGTCCGCTACTTACAGTAGTATTGCAATAATCGTTATTATCGTAGAAGATTGCAATATCCGCCACTTACGAAGCATTGCAATGTCTTCTACTTTCGCAACGCTGCTCAAAGGTGATGAGGATCTCACTCCCACTAAGTCAGTGATCATTTAGAACCCGTGAAGCCAACATGATTAGTGGATCTCGATCAACCACCCACGAATGAGAAGTATACCGCTAAACAAGTTTCAACAACTAGTGGCGTGAGAATTACCTTTTTTCCATCCCTTTGGGGTCGAACAGTAAAACCTCAATTGTCCTCTCTACCGCATCTTTTAAGCACTTCCTCTTCGATTTTCCTCGACACAACAAAGATTCCTCATCTTACCATCGCTCTTCGCAATAACGAGTTTTATTGCATGGCCTTTTGGTCCTCTTCTTTATCTTGCTACCTTTGCCTAGAAGACGAAAGACGACCACTTGCCGTCAAAGCTTGAGTTTGCGTCTTATCAACATTTCGCTGAGACCAAAAAGCTTGCAAATAAATTAGATAATGAGGCCAAAAATGCTCAAAAAACTTTTTGGGCAGAGAGTGAAGTACCAAATTCATCCGAGTCTCCAGATCATAATTTGCACTCAGAATCCAAGTTTGTTCAGATGGGCCATCTATTTTGAGGACGAATCCCTTACGTTTTTGCTCCTCCACCATTTTCAAAGGATTTACATCTCTCGCGAAGGTGATCCGACGAGTCCCGCATGTTTTGACTCGGCACTGCTCATATCCGATTTTTTGTGTCAAGAATCCACTTCAGGCTTTTTGCAAGCAGACAATTATAATTTTTTCCAATCAATATAGTTTCCATACATATTGTATTGACTTTTAAGTATAATAACAAAGATTAAAAGGTAACGACATGCCGAATCGAAATAAACAACTATATGCAATAAAGACAAGTATATCACAAGGTTCGATCACATGCTTCATATTAAAAATCTCAAAAAAAATGAACACGATCACCAACATTCAAAAACAGCTTTTAAATAAGCCACGCAAAGGGTCATTATTTAAACACATCTCAAGTGTTACAAACAAGAACAAAGCATAAACCTTTAATATCCGTATGAATAGTTGGTTCCCACTTGACCAATATAAAATCGACAGACTTCTAAAGTATATGCATATCAATTTTATACCTAAGTAATAACCATGATTAAATACAGATTACTATTTCGCTTTGATCGAGCCTCGCGGGGAGGGTCATCGCCGCCACTAGTAATAACCCACAATCATCCGCTTGAATTCATTCATGTGAAAGCTATTTTTGACCGGGCCCCGGGGGAATTTCTCCAAAAGAATTCACAAATAAATAAATCATGGAGGTCAAAATTAATTCAATTTTATTATCCTAATAAAATTGTCAATTAATTATTTAAACATACTTAGTAATTTTGAAGGTGAGATTTTTTTCATTTGCAACCCTCATGCAAACACATTTAAACAAATTAAATAAAAAGATAAGATAAAGACAAATAAATCAAGCAAAAAATGTAAAAAAAAACATATTGGGCACAAATTATCCAATTGTCATGGTTTGATTTTTTTCGACTTGATCTTGAAGAAACACGCCTCGATTTCTCCCACTCGCTCGTCTCTTAAAAAATATTTCGCCTCAAACGCCACGCTACAAACAAGTACGGACGACGCTCAAGATCCAGCCTGGCCCACGGGTTTAGAATACCAAGATTTCGGCTGCTGCTGCTGTGAAGTCTCAAGACGCCCCCAAGCAGTGCCCAGGCGGCTTCTAAGCAGCCTCTTACAGCGACACAAGATCACAGGCCGCCTCGCCTCGGCTGACCTCCCAAGACACAGACCACACAAGCGCTCACAGATCCGCCTGCCCGCACTGAGCCAAGACACGGATCACAGGCGCCATACTCGGCACATGGCTCTGCTCGCTACAAGGCCTTCCTACTGCCTCGCCTCTACAAGTGCACAACAGCTGGCCACGCACGTCAAGCCTTCGATTTCGCCTTAATTCTTCTTGCCTTCGCTCCCCGATCCTGCCAATTTATTTACAAAAAAAAAATAACAACCTAGATCTAGACTAGTCTATTAGATTGATCAAATCAAACAAATCCTAGTCTACTCGTGATTTTTCTCACGAGGCAAAAACAAATCCGAACTAATCAATTAAAAACACAATATGCATGATAAATAAACACATTAAAATCCATGACAATCGATACCGCAAAAACAAGATCTAATGGCTTTACTATCCAATTTCAAATTTAATGTCCACTAATTAAATTACAATTTAAAAAATTCAGAGTCTAAACCGTGGGTTCGATACCGCTTGTTGGGGAACGAGTCACAATGTATCTATTCGGTGAATATTTAAATACAAATTTAATTCATTAATTATTAATAAAGATAAATTAACCCTATATTAGTTCAAATAATAATTCCAAAGAACATATCACGCATATAAAAAAGCCACGTGAAAATCCACGACGCGAATCTACCAAGTTTACGGAACGCATTCTCCTGGACGGCAAATGACTTTTGCCTGGACGGACTAACCAAAAGGACTTCCCAAGTATTCCTTAGCCCTTGCTCTATTAATCCGGAAGGATACTCACTTAACAATTAACAAAAGGAAAAAAAATAAACTTTTGTTGCACCACTTTTGTATGATTTGCTAATTTTTCCAAAGACATGGAATTGTACTTGGGAATGAACTAATCATCCCCTATTTATAGGAGAGAGGTGGTCTAAATTTTCAAGGAAAAATCAATGTGGGAAAAGACTTTTCTTGATCACCAAGAAATCTTGAATATATCTCCTATATTCTTTTTCCCATAATTAAAATATTCCACAAAAAATCCCACCTCCTCATATATGGATATTTTCGAAAATTTAGTGTGTGCAAGAATCCAAGATTCGATCTTTTTGAATTTATAAGATATTTCAGATTTCAAGAAATACATATCTTCCATAAT
The DNA here is from genome assembly GCA_037126765.1 of Stenogyne calaminthoides. Lineage (NCBI taxonomy): Eukaryota > Viridiplantae > Streptophyta > Magnoliopsida > Lamiales > Lamiaceae > Stenogyne > Stenogyne calaminthoides. The sequence continues at coordinate 516,670 of JBBCBC010000062.1, forward strand.
AACTTTTCAAGAAAATCATCTTTTCGCCTAATTATTTTTCAAAATTTCGAAATTTTCTATATAGATAACTGCGTGGAGATTTTTGAATTTAATGAGATAATCTTCAGATTCCAAGAATACATATCTTCATTCCACAACAAAAATTCAAAGAAAATCTTTCTCTCTTTTATCCATAAATTTCAAAAATAGAGGAAAAAATTAAGCAACAATATTTATTTTATTTTAATCACCTTTTTCGCTTATCGACTATTTGTCGGGCTACTCAGGGGCCTTTAGGATAATTAAGATCGATTCCTCTAACGGACCTTTGAATATCTAATATCGAGCCACAATATAATTCAAGCCCATAAATATTAATTAATCCCACTACATAATTAATATCAGACTATCCATCTTAACCCATATTATACCAATATGGCTCTTGGCCATTATTTCTCGTGTTTATGATTATCTAGCCCATTAATTAATTCAAGCCACCAAATAGCTTTCCATTAATTAACATCTTTTGTCCTCGGTCGAGGAATCCGCTCAACATTATTATTCATAACTAAACTAATTCCACTTGCAAGATTTGGTATGATAAAGCTTATGAACCTCCCAAGGGGGCAAATCAAACAAGCCGCATTTCAGACACGATTCTTCAGATAAATCTTAGAATCACACGTGACCAATAATATCATGCCCAAGATAAAAAGTATTGAATCTCTCTCCATTCGCTACCCATGATAAGTCAAAGCAATAGTTACCAATCCCACGTGATCCTATTTAAGGACGAAGGTTAAGAAACAAAGAACCACCGAGGTCTAATTCTTTCTTGTTCGCTCAAGAATTTATCCTCCTCAGATGTCCTATTCAACAAGATCACCATGCACTAGTGTAATCTTCGTCAAGACAAACCAATTCAGCCTTACACCTCAACCTTTCGTGATGGGTTGTTTCATTTCATCTAGGTCGTGAATGGCGACTTTTTTAGTTACAAGGGACCGTTAACTTAATCTTATGTGATCCGCATCACTAAATTAACTACAATGTAACACGCATTTAATTATTGAACAGCTTATGCAAAGAAATATATGTAACATTCAATCATATTTAAAGCATCAAGATAAACAATTTATTTCAAGAATAAGTCTCAAAATTCGCTTATTATACAAAGTAAAAGATACTTTTCAAGATAATCCCAATATATATTCCTCAAATTTAACTTCTAATATCTCAGATATATCGAAAGATTCAAGACATTACCGAAGTTCGCATCATCGCGGTTTTCAGATTCTCTCGAGTCTCAAAGGAGACATAATCGAGCCTCTGTGTTTCTCCGAGCCTTCAGTTTTCCGAGCCTTCAGATTCTCGCCTCATACGAAGTTTCAGATTTCGCCCATACCGAGTCTTCGTAAACTTATCAATCTTCGTAATCTAACTGCTCTATATTCACGAATATACACTTGCAAGTATATTATCCTTAACACTCTAAAACCTAACTCCCGACTCATCTATCAAGATTATCATGAATACGTCATACTCGGGTTTTGGATCTAATCAAAATCCTTCTTTATTAAATTCATTTCCCAACAATTTCCCCTTTTTGATGATGTCAAAATCATCTTTGTTACAACACACACTTAACCTATACTCGTGTTTCAAAGGTTTCCTATTACAAGAATGGTATATCTTTAACAATCAATTCAAAGAATGAATCTCTCATCAATTTCATCACTAAACAACAATAATCGCATATCAAATATAAAGACATGTAAAAAGATAACGAGGTATTATTCTTTTACATAAAGATAAAGTTTCATTGATGATGATATCGCCACAGACATAATGAACTTATCAAAAGTAAAGACAAAACAAAAGAATTACAAGAGTCTTCGCCTTTGATCTTCGCCTTCTTTCGATCTTCAAATTTCGCTCCCGGCTCAGTCGTCTATCCTCGAGTTCTCAAAGGCTTCAATAACATAATCGAGTCTCGTGTTTTCGATTCAATGGACCTTTGTCCGATCAGTATATCGACATCTATGCCGACCGAGTTCGCTTTTTTTTCCGACTTCGCACATCCCCGACCCTCGTGTCTTTTTTACTTATCGAGTCTCAGATCGCTTTTATTTATCGAGTCTCGGGATTCATCGAGTCTCGTGGACACTTTTACAAAAGCATCCGATTTCTTCGTCTTCGACGGATATATCTTCGTGATCAATATATCGTATCAACATCCGTAAGTACATCATATCGTGTTAAGATATCAGTTTATCATATCCGACCGGATCACGCCCGATCTTGATCATTTCGCTTCATCTTCCGATTTGGTAACCTTCTTCGACGATTTTGGCGGGTTTTAGCTTTTTCTTCTTCTTCGATTTTTGCACAAATTTCATCACCGACCGAACTCATCTATTTATCCGATCTCGACGCCTTTGTTCCGCAAATTTCGCCTGATCTCGATCATCTACTGATTCCGTGAGTTCCTCAATTTGTTCTTCGCTCCCTCAACTTGTTATCTCAGAATTAGCTTGAATAAATACAAATTGATAATGTTTCGCATATACCATCAAAACTAAAATATCCCAACAAGGACGCCAAAAACATTAAAATATATGCATTTTAAAGAAACGGATTTTTTAAAAAGATCAGCCTGTGTTCACTTTGAAATTAGTGAACCTTTGAACTCCCGCCCGATACCACTTGTTGGTCCCGCAAAAACCCATTTTACGCTATGAAGCAAAACATTTCGCTATGATGCATATAAAAATGGTGAAGGAGTGGTGATTCCGAGATTTTTCTTTTTAAGCTCACGTGGTTGTGTTTTTTGCTTATAATCGAATGCGCACGACAAGATAAGAACGAAGCAAGAAACAACACAACAACGTATTGTGGTTGGAGACTCAAGCTCCTACATCCACTCTCCCCTGCCTTGGAAATTTCTTCAAACACTTCCTAAGCTGCTTTCTCTACCCTCCTCGTAGTTTTTACTAACATTTCTACTTTGAGCTTTCTCGACTACCCTCGTAGTTTACTAACTCAAATCGACTTATCACCCTCCCTCGCTTTCTCTAGATGTTTAACGAAGTTCACACTCCAATCTAGACTTATCACCCTTCCTTGATTGCCTAACAACTACCCCCCCACTTCACCACTGTTATCTCTACGAGAATGGGGTTTGGTTTGTTGTTGTTCTGAACTATGGTGAGATTTTCCCCTTACAATGGTTTAGCCCTCAATGCTAAGGTTGGGAAAATCTTCAAGCTTTGGCGATACATCGGTTGCTTGTAGCTGCCTAGAACACTTTCAATATATTTGTATATCTACGACTTGTGTTTTGCGGTGAATGCTTTTGAGTATAACTCCTCTTAGCTCAGAAGATCGCAGGTTATATTCTCCGCCGATCCACACTTAATTTGATGAAGAACTCAGATTTATAGTGTGGATTTGAATGTTACCGCTGGAGAGAATCACATTCAAATCCATACTATTCTTTGTATGTTCGGCAATTTTTTCAGTCTTGTTGTCTTCCCTCTCATCGTCCACGCCACCGGATTCCAACTGGGCTATATTCCCCTTCACCAAAGGTTTCTGAATATTCACAGATATATCGAAAGATTCAAGACATTAATGAAGTCTTCGCAATCATCGTTTTCAGATTCTCCTCGAGTCTCAAAGTTTCTGAGACATACCGAGCCTTCGCGCTTCTCCGAGCTCTGCGCTCTTCTCGATTCTTCGATTCATATCAGCCTTCAGATTCTCAACATATCGAAGTTCGTAAACTTCAGCATATATCGAAACTTCAGCTTTCATAAAACCATCGAAGTCTTCGTAATCTAACATGTTCTATATCCGACGACTATACACTACAAGATATTATCCTCAACACTCTAAACCTAATCCTCGACTCATCTATCAAGATTATCCCGAATATGTCATACTCCGCGTTTTGGGATCTAATCAAAATCCTCTTTATTAAATTCATTTCCCAACACATTTATAACAATAAAACTTCAGAAATAATTAAAAAATACAAGATAATTCCTTTAAAAGTATTTATTCATGTATTCGTGGAAGGCGCAATGGCCAGTGTCTACAAAGAAAAGAATATGACTGATAATAATAATGATGAAGAAGAATCCTCCACCTCTATCAAAGGGAAGGGAAGCAGTAGACTAGACATTAACGAGGCGGCGGACGAGAATTTAGTCGTTCCGACGTCCTCACAAAAATCAAATTTACATGAACTAATCTACAGTCTACTTACCGCGTGTGAAATAGAGAGATTCTCCAGCCAAAAGACGAAAAAGATTGCTGAGAATCCATAAGTGTGGTTACCTTGCATGCATGCTCCCAATTTGAGGCCTGCCTGCACAGGGGAAAAAATGTGGTGGCTATGGCTTGATTTAATCTAAACTTGGTTAGTTCTGTCTGCTGCTCCCAGATTAGAATACAAACAGACAGACTTGTTCTAATTGTTAAATTCCCAACCAATTAAACCAAATGTTGTCAGCAAAGTCAGCTTGATGTTGTTGATCAGTCCAATTTGCCACCAAATTTAACTAACTATATTTCATGACTTCAACCTTAAGACTGATGGTCCTTTAACTTTGAGGCGACACTTGGCTCCTATCTCCCCACTCGACGTTTTCCCCAACTCATTCTCAACTTGTCCATTTTTGCTTGAGAATTGATTTCCTGTTTTCTTAAACTTAATGGAGATGGGAATACCACTCAACCTCCCAGATTTACAACTCGACCCACCAACTGAGGACCTTTCTGCACAACTCAAACTATAATGACGAATTGGATTATCAGCAGTTGAGCACCACTTGTGTGATGTTGACTGCCTACAACACACTTCTGGTTGATGCTTCTTCAGTCGCTTGAACCCCTGAAAAGAGAGAGGGTAAAATTAATAATTAATAAGGTTAAAATTGCAGGTAAAATAAGAAATTAGATCAGAGATGCACCCACAAAATAGTGCTTAAACTTTTTCATGTCATGATGAAACAACATATGCTATAACACAATTTGAATTTTAGCAGAGTCAAGCCTGGTCATCTATTGTTGCACATTGTTTAAAAAATAACTACTTAAAAAAAACAATATATGACAGATCATTTCAAGTGGAACTGATTGTTACAATTATCGACTGTAAAACTTAGTTGGCGTAGCAAACAAGGGGACAAATTGTTTTCCAGATTCCAATCACAATGAATCACAGGAACAACAGCAAAAACCTGAAATTCTGTACCTGTTGTCCGGTATTAGCAGGCAAAGAATCACGGACAATCTTCTGTTCCACTTTAGAAGAAGATCGTCGTTTGACACGGAATATTTCTGAATCAGAATCATCACTTTCTTCATTAATCATCCTTCTGATGTCCACATCCTGACCAGTTTTGCTTGAAGATTTTGAGACTTCAGAGGTGTTTATGAGGATATTCAATTGGTAGCAGTGAAGGTGAACCAAAAACCAGAATCAAGTATCATAAGAAGTTTTATTTTCAGCAGTTGCAGTGCCTTTGCACAAGGGAGGACTAGTTGGTCGATGCTGTAATTGAGATATTTCAGTGCTCAATCCATAATAACCATCATTTTTTAGCTCCCTGAAGATGGCAAAAGAGAGTCATCACTCTTTTCTACAGTGTTTCTCAACCTCATGTAATACATTCTCTCCTTCTCAAACTGCCTGGCAGCAACTTCCATATCCAAGATATCATCCTCACAGAGAGGGTTAAAATGCTCCACAATTAAATTGAGTGATTTCAGATTCTGAATAGAAGCCAACAGACCGTCAACAATATACAAGATGAACTCTACTCTACAAAACATAAGCTAAAAAATTAAAAACCATACCATGGCTAAGGCAGAGGGGATGCAAGTAACACTGGCAATTCATATATGCTATGTAACAATCCTGTTTGCACAGGCTGCAAAGAATTGTTCCATGTGAAAAAAGAAGAAACAGCAGTGCATTCTTTTGATTGCATCAGACACCATCGAAGCATGATGCTGAAATCTGATCAAATTCACTTAAAGAAACCTTAATGCTATGGTGAGATTTCAAATCTTCATATGAATAATCTGGGTCTTCACTGATAAAGTAGCATTGCTTTTTTGCAAAGAAGCTCCTCCTGAGGAAGGAGAGGTATCCTGTTACAGAGCGAGCGCTGGGCTGGCAATTGATCCCAATGGAAACCAATCACCCATTGCAAAATTAACAGCTTCACCACAATTAAAACCTGAAGATCAAAAAGCATTTAAAGATTAATACCTGAAGATTTAAAGATTAGAGCAGCTAGAAGTTAATATTGGGGTTAATTGCACAAAAACCCCGTTAATGTTAATACCCTTTGTTGGGTTTAATTGGTTAATTGCACAAAACTTTGCGTTAATGTTAAAATACCCTTGTGCCACGTGGTTTATTGAATAAAGGTAACTCCCCATTTTTTTTTTCAAGAAATGAATATGTGGTTTTAGCTATTTTATTATTTCCCGTATCTTGTTTTTCCAGATACTGAAGTCTGAGACTATACTATGAAGGACATATGAAATAGATAAAACCGTTAACTTGTACCTGAAAAGGAAAAAGGAGATTAACTTAATTTAATAAACCACAGAGGGATTTCGCAATTCCAAACCACAAGGCGATTTCAAGTAACAACATTTACACATCATGATGGGGGCTTCGTGGCAATAAACTCACAATATTGATTATTTTTTTTTTCTGAAAAATTAGTAAGCAAGTTATTAAGAAAAACTGGGACAGTCCAACTTAGACACATACCATGACTAAATCCAGCATGATAAGCCCTAGGGAAAGTGATTACATATTCACCAGGCTTCTGCACAGCTTTGTAGACAGGAACATTCTGTTCTAACAATATATTCGTGGAAACAATGTTGTCTTGCCTAGAAGGACATCAAAAGCTCCATCCTCCCCATCAGCAGACAAGATATCACGAGTATAAACATGCTCCATGACAACCTTTTCAAATCGATAGCATCATCACCGATGCCATACCATGTCTTTTGTTGCTCCACAGTGATGATAATTGATGCTGTTTATGCAAGAGCAAGAATTAATGAATATACATGTAAAAGAAGCAGAGTTTAAATTTTAAGCAGGAAGAAGAGCACAAAACCTGTACAAGTAATGATCTTCCACATGCCAAGCAAACATGCTAAACAGCATTCCAATGTAAAGCATTGGCTCAGTGACTTCCTGAATAGACCAAATATTAATCAGTTATAAAAAATTCAGAGTCCAAAAAATTCCAATAAAGGAATTACATCATTAATGGGATTGATGTTTCTAGAAGATTTAATATAGATTTCGCAACTGAGACAGTTTCTGAAATTAAAAAAATTTTGATAGAATTAGTGATCCTTCCAAATTAAGGTCTTAAAGAAGAGTAAAGAAAATAAAATAAATTTATTAAGATGTGAATGGGGAGACCACTAGTGAAATTTCATGAATAGAAAAAAAGAATGTTTACGGAGATTTAACAGCTGAAATTAGAAAGAGCTTAGAGGGGAATGATTATAGGAAGTACTTGAGTTAACTGCTTTAAAAAACTTAGAATCCATGGAAGAAACTACTAGAAAAGTTAACCTGCAAGTATTACATTCCCTCCCATTCCTTAGCAATTTGCACCTTGAGATTGACACATATATTAAGAAAAAAGTAACTTTTTGATGTTTTGTTGACTTTTTCAAAGGGAATGGAGGGTGGAGATTGTGAGGTGGAGATTTGTGGAGATTCTTTTTCTTTGCCATTTTAAGGGGTGCAAATTGGTAAGGGATGGACCAAAAAGGAAAGTGTGCAAATTGCTAAGGACGGAGGGAGTATTCCAGTGAAAAAAGGCCATGTTTATAGGATGAGAGCACAAGGTGACTGGGGGTTATAAGAACTAAAAAAAGGATAATTTTATATTTTATTCAGTCTCCTTGCTCAGAAGAAGTCAGATTCCAAAATCAAAGTTAAGCACAAAATTACATGATAAGTAAATAAGTGGAATTTTTGTTTTCAATCAACACCTTCAAATTCCATCTGCTTTTTCCAAGCGGATCACTGGGAGAAGATGAAAAATGCACTACCATCAACATCACATGCATATTCAACACTTTCAGTCTTTTCCACAAGCTATTTCATGCCAAAATTCTTTTTCCATGAATGTAGCAGGAAGGCACCCAGCACTATAATACCTACGAAAGCAAATATCTTGTTCGCCATTTTCTCTAAATCGCAAATGTATAGTTTCTGAAAAAATCACGCCATGTTCAAAGCCTTAGAAAACTAGATTATAGTGTAATATTATCAAACAAGAGAGAAAAAGGCATTTACCTCCCACTCATGAAAAAAGTGACCCTGTCATCACTATCCCATTCAGACAAACGAAGCGGTTGCACCCTAGTTGTAAATTTAAACCAGCTTTCTTTTCATAAGAACTACACCAGCAGGAACAGAAGCAGCAACAGGAGATACAATCTTGCAGATACCTGAGGATTGAAGCAAACTTTCAGCAGTTGTTTGTTTAATTAAAGGGCCAAATAAATGGAATATTTAGAAAACATTGAGGCATGTCAAAGGTAGACAATGCAGATGAAGCTATGAAGTCATTAAAGACAATAAAACAGCAATGAATGAGTCATAACAGGCAAACCTCATGGTTGAAAGCGCTAATAAATAATAAAGCCTATTTATGCATGATAACAAGTGTTGTAGTTGAAAGTTACATGAAAAATCCTAAACATTTGAAATAATTTACCATATTTTGAGGCTTCTGAGCCATCTTTTGCAGATAGACTAAAGGATCCTGAAACCTCCATACTGGAGTGTACACTGGGCAGCATGGAATTATTTCAGTCCATTTAAAATCAGGTGTGTCAAACTTTGCAACTTTGGCGCTTTAGAAAATTCATCTCTATCACTTGAATGGCTGCCAATATTTGGGTATGTGAAGGAGTTACTATGTAACCTCACACCACATGGAGCAGGTGTTAGGGCATCCCCACCACTCCTGCGATCGTGTTACTCACAGAGGTAAAAATCATTTTCCCCTGCCTATTTTCATGCTTCAAAAATTCTAGTTTAGCTTCCCCATCGCATTTAACCTTTCCTTCCACCTGCCAATAATATTATAAGCAATAAGATATAATGTGTAGAGCTACTTTGAGATAGGAAACTAGATTTCTGAATACAATTATTACGCGGAACATATCCTGTTCATCCACCTCCAAAAAATTTAGAAGTACAAAACCATGAGAAGTTATGCCCCCTGATATATAATTTCTGTCTTTCTTTATCTTGGTTTTAATAATTCAAAGACTTGATGATCATCATTGTTTCATTCCTGTCACTAGGAATATGTATATATTGTTCTCCCACAAGTATCCATGCAAGGAGTCGATACAATTGTTGATTGGCTACCACAGAACTAAACCAACAAGGACATGATTTCCAGTGCCAGATACAAGAACCAACATTCCTATCATCTAGACTTGTGTGTCACGCCATCAGAAAGGGCCGCCAAGTTTATTATTAGCCAAAGACAGTCTACAAATTATAGTGATAGCTAACTAATAGAATCATGCATCAGGTCAATGCACATGTATCCAGACAACTATTGTTGCAAACAACATTTTCTGTGATAGCACAGCTAAAAAGAACAGGAATGTACCACCACGAAGATTCTAACAACCCAACATGGACATGATTTCAGATGCTAGATTATAACAGACAAGCACCAACATTCCTCATTTATCTAGACTTGTGGCACACCATCACAAAGGGCCGAGTTTATTATGAGATAAAGACAACATACAAATTATATTAATGGCCAACTAATAGAATCACTCATCAGGTCAATGCATGGATCCATAACTATTGCCAAAAAAGGAAGGAAGTTTGAACAACATTTTCTGTGATAGCACAGGAAAAAAAAAACAAGAATGTACCGCCACTAAGATTCTAACAAATAACAAAGTTTCAAGTAATACATAAGTTAAGTTCATAATCCTTAATTATAATTAACTAAGAAAAGGCTTTGAACATTGTTCTAATTCACTGCATACTTTTCAACATTATAATTCGATATTAAAAGACTTCCGAAACCATATTTTTCTGGGAATATGCAGACTGACCAAACAGCAGTCAAATGATTTGCATACAAAATAAATCCTAAATGATTTCCAAATGTGAAAATCTTGTTGCATGACTGCAATGCCATGCACTACACGGAGAAAGAAAATGGCAGGAGAAAAACCACTCGGAGAGGGGGGAGGAATACCAATTAGGCATTTAAGTATGAACTATAATCTATAAATAGTGGCTGCAGCAAATCCCAAAAACAGAACAGGCATAAAACAATAATGGTAGTAGTAGTAGTAATAATAATAATAGCTCTGTAAAAATATAATTCTGAACAAACACGTCACAATATAGTACCCAAAAAAGAAGAGGAAAATGTGCCTATATAGTATGTATAGCATAGCAACATATTTATATAAAATCAACAATAAACCAATTAGAAATACTTGTGTGAAAATCTCATCCAGTAGGAAGAGCATTGTCATGAGTTTGAGATCCAAACAGTAAAAAAGTCAGCCACATTAGCTACCAGAACCCACATTAACTAAATGTGTGTGTATATGGAGAAAAGGGGGGGAAACCAGTAAACTACGTGTGTAATGTATATAGCAAACCAATGCACATACTAACCATCTCATTCCGAAAAACTTCACTTTTGGCCTCCGTCTTGTCCCACCTTTCACCGAAAACTACAATCCTTAAATTTCAGCCTCGAAAACCTACCAAAAAATACCCCAGACCGCGATCCAGGGCACAAAACACCACAAAACTCTATTACACCTCCCACATTCTCCAGAAACCACGCCGGACCGAGTCAAACTCAGATCGGAACGATTCCACCTAGCGAGTCAGACCGCTGAGAACAGACAACGGACTCTTAAAAGTACAGAGAAAGGCTGTAGTTATCCGTCCGCACTGTTCGCCGGCAAATGAGCGGTTTTCCGGCGGGATGAGCACAACCGCGTTTTTCCTAAGTAGAGAGAAAGAGAGAGAGAGAAAGAGATGAATAGTAGATGGAATCTTAACAAAAGTATGGGGTTTGGAAACCGTAAAAAGAGAAAAGGAGAGGATAATTTATTACTTTGTTTTATAATAATTGTAATTAATTAATTTTAAAATGAAAGCGATAAGTTAATTAAGTAATTAAATAATCTGTTTAGAATAGGTAAGAAGAAGTGGTGGTGGTGGTGGTTGTTGTTGGTTCAACCAAACGCAACGCCAGCGACAGTTTGCCGTCATCTGTTCGGAAGTACCTCAACGGAATCACTTGATTCTTCAAAAATTAATGATGCAGATTCGGATTCGTTCCGAAAAGGGATTCGCCATTCGGATACCGAGATTAAGACCCATTTCGCCACGCATTAATCCCAATTTTTTTATTTTTATTAACGGATACGCCAGATCCCGTTCAAGATACGCTGACGACACGATTTTATTTTTTTTCAAAATTTATTAAATTTTGGGGTTTTTTTTTTTTGTAAAAATTAAAACTTACTAATAATTTGACGACACACTCTAAAACTTATTAAATATTAAAATTTATTAATCTTTTATTATGATTTATGACTTGATAGGTTAATGATATTTGATTTAATTGTTGTTTTGTTACTTATGGATGAATTCCTTTGATATTAAGATTGCTTTTTAAATACTTTCGATATTATTACACGCTATATATATCATCATAAATTTTTAATATTATTACAGATATATATAATTAAATTAAAAATAATCGACGATCCCTACCAGATCGATCCTAAAAATTAAAAATCTACTAATTCTCGCCCTAATCGATCGTGATTCGTGATCCCGACTCAAACCCGCACCAAGCAACACAGGTTGAGGAGGAAAATAGTTTACTTTAGGGGTGGAACAGGAAAATTGTAACGGCGTTACCCAAGAGCTTCCCGTAACGGCGTTACTCGTGAGTTGGCACGAAGATATTATTCAAGTGGGCGCAGGATCAGGGTACTAACATGTGGCCGCGCTTGCTTAACCTTTTTCATTTCATGTGAACCGCTTTTTATGTTTATTAATTTATTTATTTATTTTATACTTAATTTCTATTATTTCTATTTTAAATTGTGTTGGGTGTATATGATTATATTGCATGTATTCATAAATGAAAAAGAATGCATAATTATTTTATTTTTTAATATAACATAAATGATATTAGAGGTGGGATAAATATCAAGAATTTTATAATATCGAAAGTTTATAAATGCATAATGACAAAGATAAAACCAACAAGTTTTCACGCGAAAACGACAGTGAGGCGATTTATATTACTAAAAAAAAGTGGACTTTTTACTATAAATTGTGTGATTTTTTACTATAAAGGGTATTACTCATAAAAAGTTTATGATGATTTATATTATAAAGAAGAAAAGATCGTGAAATGATAACTAAAGGGTGTGATTTATATTACTAAAGGGTGTGACTTATATTACTAAAGAGTATGCCTGTAAAAAAATCAATCAGTTTCACAGTGAACAAGTTTCACAACATACCAACTCATGCATAATTATTTATAATATATAATTTTAAATATAATTATTTTTATTTTTAATGTAACATAGATGATGTTAGGGGGTGAGAAAAAATACCAAAAATTTATGTATATTGCATTTATCTTACGTAAAAAATGTCGGTTATCAAATACGGATAATGACGGCAATTTTAATATATCGAAAAATTTTAATATAATAATCTGTAATTTTTTTTGATACCTAAAATTTTGATACTAAGATATGTCTGGTGATGGTAATGATATTTTTAGTATGATATTGTAAAAAAGTAGATATATATATATATATATCAATCCGATTTCGATTCGACTCTTAAAATACTAAGGGTATGTTTGTTTCGTTTTGATCAATTTAATTGGACTTAGACTTTGAAAAACCACGCCTCATTATAGTTTGAGATTTAAAATTAGACTTCAAAATATCTGGTATGGTCAAAGTTCATCACTCCACATGTCGCGGTGATTACCTCAAGTCAAATGAGTATCGATCGCTCCCACTAACAGAGACACCAGAGACACATATAGTGGAATCTATATCAAATCCGCCGCCGAATGGGTATACCAATACCCCTAAGGTATTTGTGCATCCATATTGAGATACCCAAAGATCTCGTAGTAAAGCGAGATCTTACTACACTCTAAGAGTATGATGCAGATCGACACCGACCGCAATGCATCATCGAGAATCCCATTCTCGATGATCCTTGATCGGGGTCATTTTGAGAATCATGCTTAAGTCATCCGAATTTCACAACCTCAATGACAAAGAATGACTCATGGAACACTTCAGCGAATAAATGCAAACAATCAAATATAATATTCAAACAAGTGTATTGTCATTCATTAATATTAAATGAACTATAATATTAAACCAACACCGAATATTATCTTTAGTATATGTTCATACAAAGATCGCCTCTTGACACTAACACTAACAATTGGTCATTCTAATTAAATCTAATTAAACTAGAAAAGACCAGTATAATTGATTTCATGTAACTTTTTAAAAAATGATAGGAATAATAGGTTGGTTTGGTCTGTATTTATGTCAAAGAAAATTCCTATAGAATGTAAACAAGCATATAATCTCACTAATCGTTTTATAATTTCGAATTTTCTTTTGAAACTTAAACCTTTGCGATTAATAGGTTCAAGAGCCAGGTCACCGGAATTTGTCTGTTGGTTCCAAGTTCAGACCGCCTATGATCTTGTAAGCATTTCTTGTTCTTAATATCTTGTAGATCTCCATTGGATTAATGTCCATCTTGTTAGTGGTTCATTCAGTCTATTGGTAGGTTGTTGTAGTAATTGCACGCGCTTGACGATTTGTTTTAACTAATATAATTATATCTTGAGATCTATTGGCACAGTCCAATTGAAAATTATAATAAAGATGGCATGCTATCATACAAATATGTTTCTAAAATTTTGCCATGTAATTTGTATTTCTAGTATCACTATCAGCCCATCAGAAAATATTTTGAATGCTTTTAACTTTTATAGGTATAACACAAGGGAAAAAAGTGAGAGTAGCGGAAATGCCAACTTATTTATAAATTTAAAGAAATAAGTTATACATAGTTACATTTCTGTTAAGCCTTTTAATAATATCATAAGAGCAGTGGAGCTCTGAGTTTAATCAGGTTTATCCTCTTTGGAGCACTTTCACATTTTTTCCTCCTCTCGAGATTAATTCAAGATCAAGATAAATTTCATTTTTGTTTTTATTTTCACAATTTCCTTTTTACTTTTTAAGATTAAGTAGATATTGTACTTGTGTTTTTGTATTTTTGACTTCTTTATAGACCCGCTTTCTCGGTTAAGTGAATCGATTCCGTATAATGCGTATTTTCCTCAGAAAATTTATTTTGTCTAATAGATTTGTTATATTGTTTATGTTCTTGGTGTTATTGGTGTAAGCCTGGCCAATAACTAATTCCATTCTCGACTCTTCTTCTATGCTAATGTGATTTTGATATGAACAACCTTTTTATTTTGCTCATTATTCATGTAATGAATTGTCAGATCTTCTTTTTATACAATGTCATATTCATTTTGACTCTTCAATTTATGTTGCTTTGTCTCGAGAAGTACGCCTAAGAAACTTAAGTCAGAATATGGGAAAGTTCAGTTGGGGTAACATCACAGTTGATATGGTATGTCTCTTCCTTGCTTTATGCTTCCCTCAAATCAAGATCAATGTTTTTAGGATAACCCTATATTTCATTAATAATGAATATGTGTATATATTGTCAAAAGGTGCCTTGGAATAAGAGGAGTGACATGATTATTGTGGTTTGTTGCTTGATCTAAAAGAGATGTTTAATTGAATATCAACATTTTTTCACATGTAGAGTTGCAATTTTAAATTTATGTGATTGGTACACATTAAGATGATTGTTTGTTAACTTGTCTTAGGGAATTCTCTTTTGGGGTTTGTCTATAAGCGCTATTTCTCAAAAGACCCAGGAGAACCGCTACCGAAGGTCTCCTTTCGCCCTTCAGTAACAAGAAAAGTAGAGTAATCGATTTTGTGTATTGTCCCAATGCATCTTTTTTCATGTTAGTATTTTTAGTTGCATCTGACATTCAAAGATAAGTGTTGAACTTTTTGTGTTCTACATCTTATTTTGTTCTCCGTTTAATTTTATCTTATGAGCTTGCATTATCCTATGCTTTAATCTTTTTATGGAATCTCATCCTTTATCATTTCTCCTGTCAAAGGTGCCAACAAAGGAGCAAGTGGCTTCATTGTCGGCGAACTTAGAAATCGCGCTAAAGTCCTAGGTTCTTTGACTCTCGATTTATATTTAGTTGGTAGCATAATGATGAGCCAAAAAATTGCTGTCCGTGATTTGTTCATCGAATCGACTGCTTGTGTGTGATTTATGTTAGAAGATGCTTCAAAATTTATTTTGAAATGTTTTTATAACCCTAAATAATAAGCTTTTGTTACTTCAACTTTGGTTATTCTTAATTTTTTCTACATTTTTTTTCACTTAATTTTATTAATATGTGTATGTAGGTTGGTCTCGGTGCTTCAGTTGCTCCCAGCATTTATAGCAATCTATGCAATCTCATATTTTTTTATGTCATTTCCTTTTTAATTGCACATGTATATAAAAACAATTGATGTCTTACCTATTGTTGTTCATCCAATAACGCAATTTGCAACTGGCATAATATATAGCTCTTTAGGTGGAATGATGAATTACTTATTTTCATCTTATTTGCTTATTTATTCATGAAATTCAGTTCACAATTTGGTCTTCACATTAATAGACATCTTGAATGCATTCAACGTGTGTATTAGTTTGTTTGGAAAGTTTTTTATCCTTACATTACAGATAATTGTTAAGTTGGCTTTGTGTAGTAGAAATTTCTTATGGGCTTTTTAATAAAAAAAAATTCAAATTTATGATTTTCTTTTGAAAGTGGACATAAATGCGTGTATTTTGTTGTAATGACACATATGAAGTTAATATGATTTATATTGGTTTCAAGCATTATTTATGTTTTTACATACATTTTTCAAAGTATTAAAAAAAAAACAATAGGGTATAAAAATAATGAATTTATAGCCGTATATGTCAATAATCCGTCATAACAACATATATGTCGTTATTCAAATTTCTAGTGAATTTAATAGTATATTCTTTTGTAGGTCCTCATTTTGCAAAAATTAGAATGTATTATATAAAATATTGTTGGGATATTTTAATTTTGATTAATTATGCCAAAACATTATCAACTTGTGTTTTTAAAGCTAATCTACAGATAACAAGTTGAGGGGGAACAAGAGAACAAATTGAGGGGGAACTCACGAAATCAGACGTAGATGATCGAGATCAGACGAGACTGATCGAGATCAGATGAGTTAGATGAGTTCCGAAAGTTAACTGGCTGAAATGCGGCAAAATCGTAAGAGAAGAAAAGCTAAGCCACCGATCGTAAGATCGATGACTGTAATGCACTGATCGATGATCAAGAATAAATGAAATATATGGTGATCAAGAGCGCATAAGCCGATCGTAAAGAAAATCGACCGTAAGATCAAGAGAAGGCAGATCGTAAGAGGAGCAGATGAGACTGATCGATCAGACGATCGAGATCGATACGAAGATGAGCAGATGATCAAGATCGACGCCGATCGAGATCGATGTAAACCGATATGCTAAAACCTAATGTAATCGACCTCGATGTTATCCGGAGATATTGATCCGTTAGCGTTGACGATAAGTCGAAATGATAAAAATCAAAGCAAAGAATAAACCGATAGCTCGAAATAAAGTGACTCGAAGGGTCGTGATGTCCAATCAGAGAACTGAACTCAACACCGAGCCAAGATGCCCGACCGCATAAGGTCCGGCCAAGAGAAGTCTGCCGAATCAAGAATCTCGAGACTCAAGATGTCTCAAGACACCGAGACTCAGAGAACTCAATGATTCCAAGGCGAGGAATCGAGAATATAGTCGTTAGAATCACCGACGTGGACCAACGAGAGAAGACAACCACCGAAAAGTTCGCAGTAAACATACAAAGAATAGTATGATTTGAATGTGATTCTTCCAACAAAGAATATTCAAACACACTATAAATACAAGATCTTCCATCAAATTAAGTGAGAATATAAAAGATGCCACAGAGCCAAGAGCCTTATAATTAAGATTTCCCACCATAGAACACAAGTCTATAGACATACAAATATATTCAAAGAGTGTTCTAGAACCCAATCTAAGAACCCACGATGTATCCTAGCTTAGAGAGATTTTCAACCCAGCAAGAGGCTAAACAAATGTGTGGAAAATCTCAACTTAGTTGAAACCAAAAACAAACCTTACCCAAATCGGCCTGCTAAGTTTAGGGTGAGTGTGAACCCCCAGAACATCTAGCAATCCCAAAAGGGAGGGTAACCTTGAGCCCAGTTAGGTGATATGTCCCGAGGCGAACCCGAGAGGGTGATAAGTCCATTTGAGTGAGAGCTCGTTAAATATCTAGAGGCGGGCCCAAGAGGGTGATAAGTCCAATGGAAGGAATTTCCTAGAATGCGAGAGGATGAGGAGCTTGAGCCTCCGAACCACTATATTTGTTGTGTTCTTTTTATCGCTTGCTCTATCTTTCGCTTACACGATTCGATTATAAAGCAAAACACAACACATGAGCTTAAAATGTAAAAAAATCGAATCACCATTCCTCACCCCCTTTGCTTTTTATACGCATTTCATGATTATTCCGCATTTCATGGGTTTTCCAACGACTATCAATTGGTATCGTAGCAGAGTTCAAAAGATCACTTTTTAATGTGATCACCGAATCGATCTTTTTTAAAAGAAAACTCGCTTTAAAAAATGCATATATTCTAATGTTTTGGGAGTCATTATCAAAAAGGAAATTGTTGATATTTTGGGCCACGAATTATGCCAAAACATTATCAACTTGTGTTTTTGAAGTTAATCTACAGATAACAAGTCGAGGGGGGAACGAGAGAACAATTGAGGAACTCACGAATCAAACGTAGATGATCGAGATCGACGAGACCGACGAGATCAAACGAAGTTAGATGAGTTCCAGTTAATCACGAGTTGTGGCAAAATCGTAAGAGAAGAAAAGTTACCGATCAAGATCGATGACCAAATGCACTCCCATCGATGATCGAAGAACAAATGAGAGTCATATGGTGATCAAGAGCGCATAAGCCGATCGTAAAGAAATCCACTGTAAGATCAAGAGAAGGTCATAGATCAAGAGAGCAGATGAGATCGACGAGATCGACGCGATCGAGATCGAGCATGAAGATGAGCAGATGATCAAGATCGACGATTGAGATCGACAAAGTAAACCGAGCATATGCGTTAAACCTAATTATATCGACCGATGCTATCCCGGAGATATTGATCCGGCTATCGTTGATCAGATTGGCCGAAGCTTAATCGATCACGAAACATCGATCGTGCAAAGAAGAAATCGATAAAATTGAGTCAAAGGACCTGAAGGTCGATGTTCGATTCAGAGAATCAACTCACCACCGAAAGTGTGGAGATGCCCGATCGTATAAGGTCCGGCAAGAGAAGTCCAATCAAGAATCTCGAGACTCAAGATGTCTCTAAGACACCGAGACTGCAGAATCCTCAATGATTTCAAGGCGAGGAATCGAGGAATATAAATAGTAGAATCACCGACGTGGACCAATGAGAGAAGACAACCACTGAAAAGTTTGCAGAATATACAAAGAATAGTATGGATTTGAATGTGATTCTTCCAATCCAGAATATTCAAACACACTATAAATACAAGATCTTCCATCAAATTAAGTGTGGAGAATATGCAAAAGATGCTACAGAGCCAAGAGCCTTATAGTCAAGATTCCCACCATGTAACACAAGTCTATAGATATACAAATATATTCAAAGAGTGTTCTAGAACCCAATCTAAGCAACCCCACGATGTATCCTAGTTTAGAGAGATTTTCCCAACCTTAGCATTGAGGCTAAACAAATGTAAGGAAAATCTCAACCTAGTTTGAAACTAAACAAACCTTACCCAAATCACCTAAGTTTTATAGTGAGTGTGAACTCCCCAGAACATCTAAAGAATCCCGGTGCTTTAGGGTAGTAATCCCGAGGAGGTGATAAGTCCCGAGGCGAACCCGAGAGGGTGATAAGTCCAGCTTGAGGAGAGCTCGTTAAATATCTAGAGGCGAGCCCGAGAGGGTGATAAGTCCAACAAAGAATTTCCCAGAACAAGCAGAGTGCATGTAGGAGCTTGAGCCTCCCCGAACCACTATACTTTGTTGTGTTCTTTACTTGCTTCATGTTCTTATCTTGTCACACGATTCGATTATAAGCAAAAACACAACACATGAGCTTAAATGTAAAAAAAATCTGAATCACCATTCCTCACCCCCCTGCTTTTTATACGCATTTCATGATTATTCCGCATTTCATGGGTTTTCCAATCGACTATCAAATATACACTAATTTTTTAGTAAAATTGAGTTGGCTTGAGTGTACCTAGTCAATTGCATCACTTCCACATGAATTAAGATGTCTTTTATTCAGAAAAGAGCATGTACAAGATAAAAATATCATTTTTCATGTCTTTGTTTATAAACTTTTACTTAAGTAGCCATATTCTTAAAAAATTGACTTTGTGTAATAGAAATGTCTTATATTCTTTTGTTAAAATATTCAAATTTATGATTTTATCACAAGTGGACTATTTTGTTATAACGACACATAAAGTCGTTATTACAAATAGAATTTATTTCAAGTACTTATTTACGCTTTTTACGTGATATTTATTGTGTTCAAAATATAAAAAAAAATGCGATAAAATAGAAAAATAATGAATTTATAACAGATATGTCGTTATTCTAATTTTAAGTGAATTTGATAACCTATTTTTTCTAGGTCCTCATTTTATGATGTTAAAATGTACTATTAAAAAAAAAGAAGTTTTTTAGTGAAATTAACTTGACTTGAATCCTTAAAAAAAAAAAAAAAAGGTTGCTTGGAGTGAAGTATCTATTTGCATCACTTCTAATTAATTAATGTGTTTTTATTTAGAGAACCTACTCAAAATAGAATATCATTCTTTATGCTTTTCTTTATTAATTTTTTTACTTAAAATAATCATTTTCTTAAAAAAAAAAATGACTTTTTGTGTAGTAGAAATGTCTTATGGGCTTTTGTCCAAAAAATTAAATTTATTTATAACGCAATATATATCGTTATTACGGTTTATACTGATTTCAAGCACCTATATTATGTCCTTATGTACATTTCTTGTGTTTAAAATATAGAAAAACGCAGCAGAGTAGAAAAATAGTATAAATTTATAGCAGTATTTGTCAATAACGATTGCCAAGTATATGTCGTCGTTCAAATTTCAAGCAAATTTGATAGCCTTTTTTTTTTTTTTTCTAAATCCTCATTTTAATCTTCGCTTAACGATAATTTAAAAAAACATCAAGTTTTTAGTGAAATTGAGTCATAACGAGTGAAACTATCCAATTGCACCAATTTCTACACTAGATAAGGTGTTTTTATTTAGAGAGCCTTCAAAAATATAATACTATCATTCTTCATGTGGATTTTGTGTAATAAAAAATGTTTTATAAGATTGTATCTAATAAATACAAATATATATGACTTTCTCCAAAGTGGCCATAACGACATGTAGACTTTCGGGTGTTGTATTTTAAAGACAATAATTCTACGGACTTGGAAATGTGAAATAATATGTTTTAAAATATATGTTTTAAGCCCAAATCGGGCTGAATATAATGTAAGATTCTGACTGATTGTCCTACATTTACAAATTTTTAAAGGAGAAGAATATTCCACTACAAAATTTATTAAAAAGATTACAAACAGTACAAAAAGTGCAAAAAATTTCAAGACTTTAGCTCAAATATGAACTATATAGTACAAAGATACTTTTAGTTCAAATTTCTCGACTTTCAGACCTCATTGTAATTAAGATCCTAAATCTTGTATCTAACTGTAATTTTCTCATTTTTAAAACATATTGTAATATATTTACAAGTTTTAAATATATTGTCCGACATATCCAAGTCCATAAAATTATTATCTTTAAAACACAACCCCCAAGCTATCGTCTTCTTAAAAATATTATTCTCACGACATGTATTTTGCTATAACAACAAATATGTCCTTAAACACAAGTCTGCTCCATCTCTCGAAAAAATCATACCAAATGCAATTTTTTCATTGAGGCACACTTGCATGAGACGATCTCACAAATGGCATTTGCACTTAAGTTGGGCATTGGTCTTTAACATTTTGGGAAAGGTGGGTGTAATTTGTCTATTTGAGACTTCGCCTCTACGCCAAATAATCTACTCAAACTCAATCGAATCTCAACAGATACAACACATTTTTGTTCTAATAATTGCATATCAATACTTTTCAGCAGATCAATAGACAATAAGAGAAACAACACTTGCAGAATAACGAGGGAAAACCAAGAGAGAGAGAGTAATTGGGGCAGCGTTGCACTAAATTTCGCCAGAAATTTGATTCCAACAAACAAACCATACATATGCCACACAATTTTCGATTAAAAAAAAGTAAGGACTTGAAGCGAATGGAGATTAAAAGCGGAAATTTGTGGAGTGCATAACCCCAATGAGCAAGCATTTTTCCATGAAAAATTGGGGTACCAAGAAATAGGCAACTTGGATTTAATCTCGCCTGAGGGTCGTGAACTCTCAGAGTATACCATTAGCATTCAATACAGTTATCTCCATCTTGTCTCTCTGTATTGTCCAAAAAAAGCAAGAATATAAGAATGTAAACACGTGAATATTAAAAATTGAGAACTCTTACCTATCAATCTCAGGGTAAATGATTAGAAGAGCACTACTCACATACGGATAAAAAAAATCTCATTTTTTAAATCATACGATCAGTTTTAAAAAAAAAAATTGGTTGGGGTATCCAAGAGCATACTACTCTTGTATGAATTAGTAGTCCGAATTGACATATCATGTAAAACAATTGATCAATATGCATACCTATATGTTAGATCATTAAATAGTAAATCGTTCATTTGTATATGCAGTGGCACGACAATTATTATATCAGTGCAATGGCACAAACACAACAACAATCTCCATAGGAAAATTCTCAGATATGACCTAGCATCACCAAGCCTAACCCAAATATTTGGGATTAAAGGCTCATTATATATGTTTGTTTGACCTAGCATCACTTACTGAAAAGATGTTTGGGGTTGATCCGATATATTGTAAAAATAAATTGCCTACTACACAATTGAACTTTTGTGATGAGAACTTGCCCGAATTATTTAATGAAGATAAATATAGAAAATATATATCAAAGCAAGAAAATAAAGGGAGGGATCTTATAGATTTAGGATATTATTTTATTAGCTTATTTAATTTAATATGATTAGATTTTGTAGATATCAAGAAATGATTTCTTTTTAGATAAGTAGAGAAGCCCATGGGCTTTTAGGTTTTCTTACTCTTATTTAATAACGAGGGATTGTACTACGTAATTGGCGAATTATGATGAGAGAAATATAGAACTTTTACAACAGATTGTCAAGGCCCCAGCTATTCCGCATTCATTCGTCGCTAGTTTTATCCTCGTATTGAGGTTTCATCAATTGTTTTCCTAGTTTATTCGCCAAGATCCATTCGAAAGTATCTAGGTTACCTCAAAGATAGAGGTTTCATCAATTGGCTCGAGCCCCTATTGTTATCACACGCCATTCGCCAAAGAATGGTGACTAACAAGGAACGCTCAAAAATCTGAAACTTCCCATGGTCGAATCGGAGAACGCGGTGCGCTCATCGACGATGCAACGGGGAACGCCGACGGGTGGTGGACGCCGGATAGACGCTATTTAGGGGACCACTTGGAGGCCCGAATCATCGATCAAGAATAGGATTGAGAAGGTTTCGACGTCAAAGAATGACGAATCCAGATTTCTGACGCGGGCGAAAGGAAAAAATTCCGGAAGTCGGAATCATCTCTTTCGCAAATAACACGCGATACCATCACACAAAGTCGCAATCGGGAGGTGGACGACATGCCAACGAGCATAACTACGAAAGGGAAGAGCCGTCACGCCCGTAAATAAGTGGAAGAACCCAAAATGTCAGGCCACCGAAATTCCGGTTTCATCAAGGACGATCGCACACGTAATCTGAGTGAGGGCAACGATTCCAAAGGGAGGATCAGATGGCACCACAAAGGCGCCGCGGTATTTTGAGGAAGAGGGACGCCGGGAGAGAGATGTATGTGCACCGATATCATTGATCGCTACAAGGGCAAAAAAAGTATGATATCACGATCGTGAACCACAGTGATGATTCGGGGAGATGGAAAAATCGCTTGTGAAGACTTTATCTGCTCCACACGGACGGTCAATTGGAAGGAGAAGGTAGATACCAGTCGAAGCCCGGGACGACAAAGGTCCTAATATGACGAGGAACCAAAGAAGAGTGGTTCAACAAAGTTAGCGAGGGTCCTAAATACGAAAGAACCTAAAAGCAACTAACCAAGATAAGTACAGAGGTCAAGATCGGGTTTAATCAACTAGATAGTTTCAATTCATCCGTGAAATTGGAATTAGAATTGCAATCAAGTCGACATACCAATAGCTACGTATGTTGAAGGGGTCACATTCAAATAATTCTTTATAGCTAAGCATCTTTCGCCTCGATTTCTAACTTGGAAAACGAGAAGAGTCGATCTCGGGCCCCGCTTGCGTAAATCAAATGTGAATACATCGAGGATCTCCAGAGAAGAAATTTGCCAAAAATCAATCATGTAGTAGCTACAATCGCAGTAATCCATGCCTCATAAAGTGAATTTCGATGAGAGGCTAATCCCCAAACCTCTTTTGGATCAAGATAGCTCTTCAAAGAACAACATAAAAAGATAGAGTCAGATTCATATGCCATGGTGTAATCGTGTTCTCGAGATGATACATAGCCGATGCAAGACTCAGGGGCCATGTAAGGAGAACAAATACCTTTGAGCGGTTTGGAGATCGAGCAAATCAATGACACAAGGTAAAGTTGAATGTGGTAGACAGCGAATTCACGATGAGATCATCAACGATCGGATGTATCAAAACAGAAGATGAACCAACCGAGGTTAACAATGATCAAACATATTTTTTTCTCGCTTGATAAAACTTGTTGTAATCATCAAGGTTTTGGTGAAATCACCGACGAAAGTGCTTCTAGAGTTTCGGGTTTGCTACCATCGACCAAAGATGTTACCGGGAAGAAAGACGCAAGAAAAAGATTTAAGACCTCCTCTGATTGAAGTTTCGTAATGGGAGATGATCCACTTGAGTGGGTGGATAACACTAACAAGATTTTGATCTACAAGAAATCCAAGTGAAAGATTGTGTACGAATCGCCTCCTATTATTTAGAGGGAGAGTCATGGCGACAGGAGAGATGGTTCGAGCAAGCTTAACAAGAACAAAAAGATAAGGCGAGGAATCGGCTATATAGAGATGGTTCAACAAGTCAACAAGGAACAAAAAAGATGAGACATGGGGAATCGGTTAGGAGTCGTAGCGCTGATTTCCAGATCTTAACCTTGAGGACAAGGTTCATTTCAAAGGCGGGGGTGATGATGAGAACTTGCCTCGATTTATTTAATGAAGATAAATATAGAAAATATATATCAAAGAAAGAAAATAAAGGGGGGATCTTATAGATTTAGGATATTATTTTATTAGCTTATTTAATTTGATATGATTAGATTTGTAGATATCAAGAACTTTCTTTTTGCAGACAAGTAGAGAAGCCCATGGGCTTTGTGTTTTCTTACTCTTATTTAATAACGTAGATTGTACTACGTAATTATGAATTATGATGAGAGAAATATAGAACTTTTTACAACAGATTGTTCGCTCCCCAGCTATTCCGCATTCATTCATTCGGTGTCGCTTAGTTTTCCTCAGATTGAGGTTTCATCAATTGTTTTCCTAGTTTATTCTCATCCATTCGAGTATCTAGTTACCTCTAAGATAGAGGTTTCATCATTTTGAGATTCACTTTTTACAATCCCAAGCATCATTAGCCTTGCAAATTAATCCCACTTAAATGTAAAAAGTCACAATCCACGACATAAACATAAATCCATCAACATCTACAAGTTTATAATTTTAGAAATTAAACTCCCCAAAAAAGTCATCACTAAATATTACCTACAGATCAAACCGATGCCAAAAAATCTACTTAAGTTCCTTCCTCCATTCCATTCGTGACAAAAACCAAACTTGTAGGGTTATATCTCGGCTACAAATCAAACTAACAATGAACTTTCGACTTCTGCAGAGCAGGTACCAAAATTTCAAATTATTGCAAAAAAAAAAAAGGACCCTCGCAAGCATAAGAGATACATGCAGAAAACAAACAGAAAAAAGCCTGATACAAAAGGAAATAGCTAACCACCTAGTGATCATTACCCGTGTTATGATACCTTAAGGGACAACTTAATAAATTGAATTTAGCCCTTCTAAATAAACCTGATTCACAGAGTAATAAATGGAACTTATCCCTTCTAAATAAATCAAGTTCAAAGCCCTTTAGATTATCTATATCTACAAAAGGAACCCAAGACATAATATGTTATGAATATTCTGTAGGAATAAACTCTCAGATAGTGTTGTTACTCAGGCTAATTATAATATCATTTAAGCCGTTGAATGGCTAAAGTAAGCCCAACTTTCTACAAGGTACAAGATTATTAAGCAATTTAAAATTATATAATCATTTCACAACAAATAGTAGAATCCAGATGAACAATTATCTCAACAAAAGCACATGAAAATCCAAAAGCACATATGTTTATAATTTTCTTGTTTGAAACCTCAAGATGTCAATAGCAAACAGAATATCCAGATGAACAATTATCTCAACAAAATAGATTTATGAAGTTTTGTGGTTATTGAAACATTTGCTTTATAACTTCAATATTATAGTGAATTCCCCCAATTTGTTGCATAAAAAACCACATAACAAGCTTCGGAAAAGAAGCTTTACTAATATGTGTAGTATCAAGTATGTCACTTTAGGATTCCATATCCCAGCAGCACCAAATCAATGTTTGGCACTTCTCTAGCGACATAAACCACCTTCTTGTCCAAAATTTTTAGTAAAGGAAAATGAAGAAACCATAGAAATTGAACTCAACAGACATTTTTGATTAACCTTCTTCATTTGATGAAAAATGTCCAAGCATGTGACTGAACTTCATTTGTTTACATAACCTTGAGCAAATACAAATCCATAGTTCAACATCAGATTCTAATTCATAGTCAAAACACCAAAGATAATCATTAGACCACAACAAATACATGTAAGGGGCATGTTTGGTTGGGGAATGGAAGGGGTAATGGTAATTAATCCCATTAATCCCCTTGACAATTTTATTTTAGACCCTCAATGCAATCAATCAAACACCAACAATGCAATCAATCAAGACCAACAATACAATCAATATCTCCATGGTGATCGACTTCAATGATACCCATTACCATTGTCTATTCCCCACCCATACCAAGCGCCCTAAAACTATAAAGTCATTAGGAAACCGCCCGTGAGCAATAACAACAGGGAATCTCTTGAGCACTTATACTCGCTACACTTCAATCGAAAAAGGATATAAAAACACAAAGACTAAAATAGAATATTAATAGCCGCCAAAATACGCACCTAATGTCGATGAAGGGTTTTACTACTTGCCGTTTTCACTTAACTCCGATACGAGTCCTGCCTCGAGAGTATTAAAGTGGAAGAAAAACCGACCCCAAGTTGAACGCCTAATTGCAAAGTGAAACCCTAACCGTGAATTTTGAGACCCTACCCTAATCTTTACATGAAATTGAGACCGATGGTAATGATGGCGAGGAGACCGTGAGTTCTCGTGTCAGTAGGCTTTTTTTTTTTCAAGTCATGGATGAGCGTTGAATGTAGGAGAGGAGAATATTCTTAGGAAATACCAAGTCCTTTAAAGAATTTGCACATTTTTCTTGTTCGTCCGTCCTTACCAATTTGCACGCCTTTAAAATGGCAAATAATCTCATAATCTCCACCATACAATCTCCACCCTCATATTCTCCACCCTTCATTCCCATTGAAAAGTCAACAAAACACTAAAAATTATTTTTTCTTAATTTGTGTGCAAAAAGCAAATGTGTATATCAAGGGGACTAGGGAGTATTTCATTAAAAAAAAGAGTTTAAGGATACATTTGTAAATTGATAAATATACTTTTAAAATTATTAAATTTATTACAAAAGTACGACAGTACGATACTGTTCAATAGTTAGTACGATGCAAAACAATGGTTAGTACAAATAAGATAAGACAACAAGTAAATTGGTCACTAATTTTAAACCTTAGGATTTCAGATCTAATGGTTGAAATTAATCGACTATTATCAACAAGATTTTACACTGATTGAGTTATAAGAAACACTCTGTTAAGTTTCGCTGAATTTTTTGTTTTCTTTAAGTAATGGAAAATACAATCAATTTCTCTACACATCTTTATTTTTCAAAAAAAAAAAAAATTATGGTGGTCGGGCTTTTGTTATTTTTTTAAAATTAAGAAGATTAGTTCTCATTATTGCACACACAAGTGGGGGTTCGTTAAATTTCATCTACAAATTACGCCGGTCTAACCAACAAAAAAAAAGCTCCATAATCTCCGGAGACTCATGCAAACTCGTGAATCATAACATTGGAAATTAATAACAATATTTGATTACGACATAAGATCGACAAGCATTCACTACATAATCACCGAAACAAACCGATATAAGAGAAGAAGTCGAAAGCAATCGAAGTCAACTACAACCTTAAAGATCACCTTCAACCACAACTCTATCAAAATCCAATGCTTTCATCCAAGATAAGGCCTAATAAAAACCCATCGCCTCACCCATTTCAACTTCCAAACGCCCCGCAACGTAATAGTTTTGGTTAATATGAAAACTCCCAATTCATCCCAAATAACCATCTCCACACCCGTTTGATTTGAGTCATCGAAAAATGCCACATCTACATTGATTTTGAGGAATCCCGTCATAGGAGTATGCCAGGGATTACACCTCATCAAAATATTATCTCGACTACCTCCTACTGCCGTTGTACCGTCCAAAGACTTCAACTTTGGGCTTCCATTCTTTTGAGCATGATAGCAATGCAAAAGGTGGCTATACCACCGCTAGATGCCCCATTCCATACCTTTAAGATTCTCTCTTTTTTCAGATTTGCCACGCACCATGACAAAGGTTTTTTAATCGCAACACTCTGTAAAGAAGAACTTGAAACACCGGCCCCCGACATCCATCCACATTCCAACTGATCATCCAAAGATCCTGCCCTCAAGTGTACTTTACCCCAACATTCTCTAGCAAATTGGCAATTTATGAACAAATGCCAATTGGTCTTCTCATGATATCCACCGAATGTACAAGTTTTACTATCCGCGACCCTCTTCCTAAAAAGATTTACCCGATTTGACAAACAATCCCACAAGAACGCCTATAAGAAATCTTTTACTTTTCAAGACTTGTAAAATCACCACAAGTCATTCCACTCCCCACAAGTTTTGTTGTCTTTAGATAAAGATGATATTCTTATTTTTCTACATTTTCATATTACTCAATAAAGGCCACGGAGAGAGGGTAAATACACTGGATCTATTGCATTATTATTATTTTCTATGGGGTTGACAGATTATTTTGATAACACAAACGCTTTCGTTTTTGTTATCAGGTATAAATTCATATCGCATACTATTACACTTATAAAGTGATATCAATATTCTTATAAATTGCTACATCCGTTCCTTACTATTTTGCACACTTTCTATTTTGATTCGTCCCTTACCATTTTGCACACCCTTAAAATGGAAAAGAATCTCACAATCTTCACCTCCATCTCTTTTGAAAAAGTCAACAAAACTCCAAAAATAACTTTTTCTTTAAAATGTGTGCACCAAATGGGGGGAGCGGAGGGAAGAGATTTATATATAACATTTAATACTCCTCCGCCTCAATCTTAAGGGAACTTTTTCCTTCTTTTTTTGTCACAATCTTAAGAAAACCTTTCCTAAAATGGAATACTCACTTTATCATTTTATCACATAAAATACTAATAAACAACTCTTTCTACCCTCAACATTTTATTACTTTTATCACTTTATCATATAAAAATACTAATAAACAACTCTTTTTACCTTCAACACTTTATCACTTTATCACTATTTCTCAAGCTCTCAACTACAAAGAAGACTTCCCAAGACGACGGAGGGAGTACTATAATTTCGATACACAAATATAACGATATCACCGATAAATATAATAAGATTTATTGATAAGTGAAATGGGTGTCACTTTATAAGATAAATGATATAAATTTCATATTATGAACAAATTTAATTGAATACCTACTCTTTTGATAAAGAATGTTCACCCGTACTAATTATATAAATTAATTTGATTTTTCACAAAAATTAAGAATTTGCATGAGTTATAGTAGTAAATGAATTATTAAAAATGGCTTCTTATGAATAAATTTATATAATTGGGGCACTTATAAAAGGAAAAATAGTTTATATAACTGAGACAGGGAGAATATTTATAAAAACTTAAAAAGTGATGGTCTCTTCGTGTAATAAATATTGCACGTGCAGCACACATCCAGTTAAAGCAATTTCAAACTTCGTGGGTCAAGATTTCAATTCTTTTTAAAATACGCGGATCACGTACCTAGCATAATAAAAACATATAAATTCAGAAACTCGGGTCATATAAACAAGATATGTGTTCGTGTTAAGCCAAAGGCTCCTTCACCTGTTTGCAGTTCTATATCCTACAATTTGAAGGCCATCTCCACAACATTCTCTATTTTAAAGTAATCTATCCTCCAATTTAAAATATATAGAGTACTATATATCAAAAATCTTCTATAAGAATAATAATCTATATTATTAGATTTTATTTATTTTTTCAATTAAATTAATATATTTAAATAATATATTTAAAAAATACAAATAAAAAAACATTAAAACTCATTTATGGGGTGGCCGCGACGTCGGTGGGGGTGGCTCGCCGCGGCGGTTCTGGGTGGGGGAGCGTGAGCAGCGGCGATTTCTACAAGGAGGGGGCCGTGAAAGTTTCTGTGAGGGGGGATGGCGATGGCCGTGCGCTGTTAAGTGCGACGGTGGAGGGCGGAGAAGCTGCGGTTTTTGGTACAGGGCGGCGGCGATTTAGAGAGAAAGGGAGAGCAGATTATTAGGGATTTTAATGTGGGAAGTGAATTTGCTGAAGGAATGTTTGAAATTAATTTAACGAGAGAAGGGTATTTTAGGTTTTTTATCACTTGTATTGCATCTCTTAGTAATTTTAAAAATAAGTTACACACAAGAGTAACACTATATGAATTTTTTTTGCACTTCTTTGTAATTATCTTATTATTGTATATAGAATTATTTTTTTCATTTTATATGAATTTATTTCTTTTTATAATATATAATTATTATTTTATTTAAACCTTTATTATATCAACTCGTCCGTTGAATAGATAATATACATAAAATTTTCGCCCGTAAAGTAAAACTCTAGAGTCTAGATTAAATATTTAGCACATAAAATTATTATTTTTGTGCGTGATTTATTTTAGCCATTCTGCATTAATCGTTTTGATGAGGTCAACATATTGAATCATCTATATATTACCCCCATACAAGAGCACATCAAAATCAAATGTTAGTAAAATAATTATCAATAAAAAAAGTACTTGGTTTTTTTTTTTCGAGAATAATCACATTAAATTTTACTATAGTATTTTAATTAATTAGTCGTTACTATTATTTGACTCTATATATGGATTCATCTAATTATGAATATTTGTTTGTGTGACAATAATTCTTAATTATTTTTATTCTTGATCAACGGAACCATTCTTTCAACGGAATAATGGAGTATTTAGAAAAGGAAAGTATATGTAATTAAATTGATTTCCAACGTTAAACTGATTTAGAAAAGGAAAGTATTCAAGAAAAATACAGCTCACACTTAAGGATATAAAATACTCGGAAATTGCTCGTATTTATTAGTCCCAAGTTTCAAGAGCATATATATATATAGAGATAGAGACGATTGTACGTAGTCCGGTTTAATAGTGCAAAGAGAGAGAGAGAGAGAGAGAGAGACTTTTAAAATCATCGGCGGCGTGTTGAAATTCGACCTTGGAGAGGAAGAAAGTTAAAGAAAAGAGAGAAATCAAGGCGATTGAAGGTCATTCTCTGGAACAACTGACTCCTGCATGTTTATTGGATTTTCTTGGTTTATTGGAATTGAGATAATTTTTTTCTGTTCAATTATCTTCATCTTCTGAACAATTTCACTTGGAATATCTCATTCTGTTACTAGTTTATTTGAATATACCTTCTGAACCTTTAAATTACACTATCTAAAAAAACTGCTCATAAGGAGTAACATAACGTCTGATTAGATAAAATGCATTGATCTCAGAATCATTTTACATTTTTTTTAAAAAAAGGCTTCACCTGCATTGCTGAATTGATTAATTTTCACTTCCATGTTAGGTTTCAATTGAAGGCAACCATGGGCATGAATACAGTCTCCTTGCGGACAGAAGCTGAATATTTGGTGCACAATCTCTGCCAAATGGCCCAAATCTACTTACAAGTTGAATTGTGCATGCATGTACTTATCAGGTGTGTTTAGCTTATATGTTGATTTCCCCCAATGTTGCCTCTATTATTTGAATGTTGGTTTTGCAGTAGGAAAATTGGAATTCCATTGGTTCAAGAATATTGATTCCCCTCAATGCTTCCCTTTTTGAGTCATGCCTCTTTATTGTAAGGGTCGGTTTTACGGTTGGAGAGATTGAATTCATGTTTGAAAATTGAATTTGTCGTTCAGAAATATAGATTTCGCATGTCCCTCAATGTCCCTTTTATGTGCATGTCGGTTTAACGGTTGGAGAATTAGACTTCTAGTTTGATAATTGAAATTATGTTGGTTTAAGAATATTGATTTCCCACAATATTGTCCCGTTTTTACTCATGTCCGTGATTGTTGGTTGTACTGTTGGAGAAATTTGAATTCCTGTTTGTGAATTGAAATTATGTTGGTTCACATATATTGATTTCCTCTCGTGTCCCTCAATGTCCCTTTTTATGTGTGTGTCGGTTTCATGTTGGAGAATTAGAATTTGGTTTGAGAATTGAAATTCGGTTGGTTTAAGAATATTGATTTCCCACAATATTGTCCCTTTTTTACTCATGTCCCTCAATGTCCCTTTTATATGCATGACGGTTTAATGGTTGGAGAATTAGACTTCTGGTTTGAGAATTGAAATTTTGTTGGTTTCAGAATATTAATTTCCCACAATATTGTCCCTTTTCTACTCACGTCTCTCAATGTCCCTTTAATGTGAATGTTGGTTATACGGTTGGAGAATTTAAATTTCGGTTTGAGAATTGAATATATGTTGGTTCAAAAATACTGATTTCCTCTCATATCTCTCAATGTCCCTTATGTGTGTGTCGGTTTCACGGTTGGAGAATAATAATTCTGGTTTGACAACTGAAATTCAGTTGGTTTAAGAATATTGATTTCCCACAATATTGTCTCTTTTTTACTCATGTCCCTCAATGACCCTTTTATGTGCATGTCGGTTTAACGGTTTGAGAATTATAATTCTGGTTTGAGAACTGAAATTCAATTGGTTTAAGAATATTTCTTTCCCACAATATTGTCCCTTTTTTACTCATGTCCCTCAATGACCCTTTTATGTGCATGTCGGTTTAACGTTTGGAGAATTAGACTTCTGGTTTGAGAATTGAAATTATGTTGGTTTAAGAATATTGATTTCCCACAATATTGTCCCTTTTCTACTCATGTCCCTCTATTATGTGAATGTTGGTTATACGGTTGGAGAAATTTAAATTCCGGTTTGGGAATTGAAATTATGTTGAATAAAAAATACTAATTTTCTTTCATGTCCCTCAATGTCCCTTTTTATGTGCATGTCGGTTTCATGGTTGGAGAATTTAGAATTGTGATATTAGAATTGAAATTCTGTTGGTTTAATAATATTGATTTCCCCACAATATTGTCCCTCTTTTTACTCATGTCCCTCAATGTCCCTTTTATGTGAATGTTGATTATACAGTTTGAGATATTTGAATTCCGGCTTGAGAATTGTAATTATGCTGGTTCAAAAATACTTATTTCCTCTCATGTCCCTCAATGTCCCCTTTTATGCATGTGTTGGTTTCACGGTTGGAGGATTAGAATTCTGGTTTGAGAATTGAAATTCTGTTGGTTTCAGAATATTGATTTCCCACAATATTTTCCCTTTTCTACTCATGTTCTTTTTATGTGCATATCGGTTTAACGGTTGGAGAATTAGACTTCTGGTTTGAGAACTGAAATTCTGTTGGTTTAAGAATATTGATTTCCCACAATATTGTCCCTTTTCTACTCATGTCCCTCAATGTCCCTTTTATGTCAATGTTGGTTATACGGTTGGAGAATTTGAATTGCAGTTTGAGAATTGGTATTATATTGGTTCAAAAATACTGATTTCCTTTCATGCCCCTCAATGTCCCTATTATATTCATGTCGGTTTCACGGTTGGAGAATCAGCATTCTGGTTTGAGAATTAAAATTATGTTGGTTTAAGAATATTGATTTCCCACAATATTGTCCCTTTTTTACTCATGTCCCTCAATGTCCCTTTTATGTGAATGTTGGATTTACGGTCGGAGAATTTGAATTCCAGTTTGAGAATTGGTATTATATTGGTTCAAAAATACTGATTTTCTCTCATGTCCCACAATGTCCCTATTATATTCATGTCGGTTTCACGGTTGGAGAGTTAGCATTCTGGTTTGAGAATTGAAATTATGTTGGTTTAAGAATATTGATTTCCCACAATATTGTCCTCTTTTTACTCATGTCCCTCAATGTCCCTTTTATGTAAATGTTGGATTTACGGTTGAATAATTTGAATTCCGGTTTGAGAATTGGAATTATGTAGGTTCAAAAATACCGAATTCCCTCATTGCTGCTCCTTTTTAACACTCATGTGCCTTGATGCCCCTTTTGTGTGAATGTCGGTTGGAGAATTAGAATTCCGGTTCGAGAATTGGAATTCTGTGGGTTTAAAAATATTTATTTCCCTCTATATTGTCCCTTTTATACTCATGTCCCACAATGTCCCTTTATGTGAATGTTGATTTTAATGTTGGAGTTGAAAATTGAAATTATGTCGGTTCAAGAAATACTGGTTTGCCTCACTACTGCTCCTTTTTGCCCCATTTATGTGAATGTTGATTTTGCGATTGGAGAATTTGAATTCCAATTTGAGAATTGGAATTATGTCAGTTTAAGAAATACTGATTTCCCTCGATGCTGCTCCTTTTGTAATTCATGTGCCTCGTTGTCCCATGTATATGAATGTCAGTTACTGTTGGAGAATTGGAATTTCATATCGAGAATCGGATTTTTTTTTGTTTGAAATATGTATTTCCTTCAGTGCTGCCCCTTTTTGTCTCATATCTCTCTATGTCCCTTTTATGTGAATGTCAGCTCTGCGATTGGAGAATTATAATTTCGATTCAAGAAATGGAATTCTGTGGGTTTAAAAGTGTTGATTTCCCTCAATATTGTCTCATTTTTATTCATGTCTCTCAATGTCCCTTTTATGTAAATGTTGGTTTTTCGGTTGGAGAGTTATGCCAGTTCAACAAATACTGATTCCCTCACGCTGCTCCTTTTTGTAACTCATGTGCTCCAATGCCCCGTTTTTTGTGAATGTCGGTTTTACGGTTGGAGAATTGGAATTCCATATCGAAATTTGGAATTCTTCCGGTTTAGAAATATATATTTCCTTCAATGCTGCCCATTTTTGTCTCATGTTTCCTTAATGTCCCTTCTATGTGAATGTCGGTTTTACAGTTGGAGAATTAGAATTTTGGTTCGATATTACCCCTCTTTTACTCATGTCCCTCAATGTCCCTTTTATGTGAATGTTGGTTTTTATGGTTGGAGAATTTTAATTCCCGTTTGAGAATTGGAATTATTTTGGTTCAAAAAATATTGATTTCTCTCATTGGTGCTACTTTTTGTAACTTATGTGCCTCTATACCCCTTTTATCTGAATATCGGTTTTACGATTGGAGAATGGGAATTCCAGACTGAGAATTAGAATTCTCTCAGTTAAAAGATATGTATTTCCTTCAATGAGCTACCCATTTTTGTCTCATGTCCGTCTCTCAATGTCCCCTTTATGTGAATGTCGGTTTTACTATTTGAGAATTGGTATTATGGGAGGTTTAAGAATATTGGTTTCACTCAATATTTCCCTTTTTTACTCATGTCCCTCGATGTCCCTTTTATGTGAATATTGTTTGAGAATTTGAATTCCGGTTTGAGAATTGGATTTATGTCAATTCATGAAATACTTATTTCCCTCAATACTGCTCCTTTTGCAACTCATGTTCCTTAATGCCCCTTATATTTCGGTTTTACGGTTGGAGAATAGGAATCCAAATCGATAATTGGAATTCTTTCGTTTCAGAAATATATATTTCTTTCAATGCTGCCTCTTTTTGTCTCATACCCCCTCAATGTCCCTTTTATGTGAATGTCGATTTTTGCGGTTTGAGAATTATAATTCCAGTTTGAGAATTGGAATTCTATGGGTTTTAAAATATTGACTTCCCTCAATATTGTCCCCTTTTTTACTCATGTCCCTCAGTGTCCATTTTATGTAATTGTTGTTTTACAGTTGGAAATTTTGAATTTTGGCTTGAGAATTGGAATTATGTCGGTTCAAGGATACTAATTTCCCTTACAACTGATCCTTATTGTAATGCATGCCTCGATGATCCATTTATATGATTGTCAGTTTTACGATTGAAGAATTGCAATTCCAGATGAAGAATTGGAATTCTTTCAGTTAAGAAATATGTATTTCCTTCAATGCTGCCCCTTTTTGTCTCATGTCCCTCAACGTCCCTTTTATGTGAATGACGGTTTCACGGTTGAATTATTATAATTTCGGTTCGAGAACTGAAATTCTGTTGGTTTAAAAATATTGATTTCCCTCGATATTGTTCCTTTTATACTCATGTCCCTTTTATAGTGAATGTTGGTTTTACAGTTGAGGAATTAGAATAATGTCGGTTCAAGAAATACCAATTTCCCTCATTGCTGCTCTTTTTTGTAACTCACGTGCCCCGATGCCCCATTTATGTGAATGTCGATTTTACGGTTGAAGAATTGGAATTCTTTCGGTTCAGAAATATGTATTTCCTTCAATGTTGTCCCCTTTTGTCTCATGTCCGCCAATGTCTCTTTTACGTACGGTTCGTGAAATCGAATTATGTGGGTTTAAAAATATTGATTTCCCTCAATGTTGTCCCTCTTTAACTCATGTCCCTTAGTGTCCATTTTATGTAAATGTTGATTTTATGGTTGGAAATTTGAATTCCGGTTTGAGAATTTATGTCGGTTCAAAAAGTATTGATTTGCCTCAGTGTTGCTCCTTTTTGTAACCCATGTGCCTCGACGCCCCATTTAATTGAATGTCGGTTTTACGGTTGGAAAATTGGAATTATTTCGGTTAAAAAATATGCATTTCCTTTAATGCTGCCCCTTTTGGTCTCATGTTCCTCAATGTCCCTTCTATGTGAATGTCTGTTTTATGGTTTGAGAATCGGAATTCTGTGGGTTTAAGAATATTGATTTCCCTTGATATTGACTCATGTCCCTCAATGTTCCTTCTATGTGAATGTTGATTTTACGGTTGGGAATTTGGATTCCGATTTCAGAATTGAAATTATGTCGGTTTAAGAAATACTGATTTCCCTCAATGTTGTCCCCTTTTTACTCATGTCCCTCAGTGTCCCTTTTATGTAAATGTTGGTTTTGCGGTTGGAAATTTTGAATTCTGCTTTGAGAATTGAAATTATGGCGGTTCAAGAATACTGATTTTCGTTACAACTGCTCCTTATTGTAATGCATGTGCCTAGATGACCATTTATGTGATTGTCGGTTTTACGATTGAAGAATTGGAATTCTTTCAGTTAAGAATATGTATTTCCTTCAATGCTGCCTCTTTTTGTCTCATGTCCCTTTTATGTGAATGCCGGTTTTAATGTTGGATAGTTAGAATTACGGTTCGAGAATAGGAACTTTGTGGCTTTAAAAAATATTGTTCTCTCTCAATATTGTCTCTTCACTAATCCTCAATGTCCCTTTTATGCGAATATTGGTTTTACGGCTGGAGAATTTGAATTCCGTTTTGAGAATTGAAATTATGTCGATTCAAGAAACACTGGATTTCCCTCGATGTTGCTGATATAACTCATGTGCCTCAATGCCCCCTTTATGTGAATGTCCGTTTAACGGTTGGAGAATTGAGATTCTAGTTGGAGAATTGGGATTCCAGTTCGAGAATTGGAATTCTTTCAGTTCAAGAATTTTTATTTCCCTCAATGTTGCCCCTTTTTCTCTCATGTCCCTCGATTTATGTGAATGTCGATTTTACATTTGGAGAATTGAAATTACGGTTCGGTAATTAGAATTATGTTGTTCAAGAATACTGATTTCCCTCTGATGACCCTCATTGTCCTTTTTATTTGAATGTCAATTT